>JAZHYW010007463.1:0-106937 GCA_037355805.1 Ixodes ricinus
AGCTCCCAAACCGAGATCTATGAGGACCTCCTGAATTCCAATATCCGACTTTAATTCTTTATAAGTGATAATATACTAAAACGAAAATGACGCAGAAACTATTTCAGTTTTGTTTTACTGAAACTTTGGCCCAGCATATATATTTCTTTAACAAGGTCTTGAGACATGAATATTTTTTCCTGTACGATTTGAAATAAAATATCTCATCTGTATTAGTTCCTTGTATAAAATGTTACCTAAAAAGAAAGAACTTTTTTCATTCATTGCCACGCCAGGTCTCTATGTGGGTAAATCAAATATAATTAGAGTTTACTTGATATAAAACTAATCACTTGATATTGGTGGGGTAGATAAAAAGCAACAAAATGCGACTTGACTCGATCCGTTGCGTCACCAGCTTCAGAAGGGAATGTTATGGTATTTTGGCTATGCCAGTTATTGAAGTGGTGGTGAGAAGAGGTTCAAACGGGACCAATACATTTCGGTAAAAAAAACACGCAGCAGGAATGCACTAAAACTTAACTGGCGAGATTTCATTCAGTTTAATGGTGTTTAATCACAGGACAGTTAAGTGAGCACCTACATTTTTCTGGTTCGAGCTGTTCTTAGAACAGAACCCTACCCCAAAACCCAATATACCTTTTCACTATCTGGACTATGGAGTACGAAATCCTATTGGATTCTAACTGGAAGTTAAAGTTTCGAAACAGATTTCAAGTTTTTTATTAACATTTCCAGTTAGAATTCTTGTTTCGTAGTCCAAATAGCGAAAGGCTATACTGAGTTTTGAGGTAGGGAGCGCTGTGACCACCTCTGGACACGACAGATCGCGGGTAGAGCCAGCTTTGCTGGCTCTTCTCTCGATCTGAAAATATACCAACTGTATATTTTCAGTCATGAACGCACCCTACGCGCTACCGCAAACAATGTATTGGAGGAAATTTAACCAAAACTCCTCAGATATCTCCCTTCACTTACACCCAAATAAATTACTCTAACTTTCAATTCCATAAAGACATGCCCATTGAGGAATAAGAATGATCGTGAATCTTCTGCATATACACCAACAAACGGCTCTGACACCACGCCTCTGCGGTGGCGCTGTCCTCGCCACGGCGCATGCGCAGAAGCTTCATCTCACGCGAATCTGGTTTCGGCGTTTGCGCAGTCCAGACACCTGGTGTGGCCAAACGCGGGCTTGTTTGTAAACAGTGTGTCGGTGTATAGAATAGCGACCATAGAAATATAATTTCGGCCACATTTATTGCCATACCTATTGAGAAAGAACGTTCGAAGTTCGAACAGGTTTATACAGGTTACCGTTCAAAAATACCGGTAACCGGTTCGAACCTTCGTTTAGCAGTTTAATCAAACCGCTCACCGGTTTATTCAAACTTGTGACCTGCCTAGCCAAACTTTACACAGGTTTGAGTGAAGTGGTATGAAGACACATTCACACCGCATAGCTTCGTGGATGACTGATTTGGAGGTTGGACTCCTGGAGGATGGACTCGGGGACTCTTGCAGTGCTCTACCGGGAGTGGGAACAGGTTCAGCGTCGCCGGACTTTCAAGGCCGGCCGGCTTCCACACACATTCAAGATCAATATATATGAAAACTGATGGAAAAATTATTTTATATTTTAACATTTCCAACCTTACTAAGCTTTTGAAATATTCAAATGCATAAAAATGACAATTGTAGAGGACGAAAATCTCGTAAGTATTATTTGGGGGAGAGTCCACAGACTAGAGTGTTTACCGACATGCAACAGTGCTGATAAACTCAGAGAAAAAAAGCACTCAACCGTTTACGATGCAAACCAGATTTAGGCGTTACACTTTGCCATGTAGGCGTGTGGGGAATAACACCGAATCATGGAGGTCATTGCTTTGACTGCCGAAACCCCCATCGGTATTCATGTCGACATGAAGTATACTAGAACAGAAGATAGATAAGTTAACTCACTTACTCAGAACAGATTTCGATTAAAGCAGTTTGCCAACATTCTCTGTAAACGCATACACGGAATTTCCTCGGTTTTCTTTCATCCATGTGATAAAATACCAGATGCATCACACACACGCAAATTTAGATCCACCACTCGTTTTTGCTCCTGGACACATAACCATTTATTTTGACTATACCCTGTGCAAAATTATCAAGTCATGAATAAGGTAGGCAATAAAGTTATTTACCAGAATCAATGCATTGAATAAATTAAATTTTAATACGTTATAAAGGTAACAAAGTGACATAACAATGTCGAATTTTGCGCTTTCAAACGGCGTCAGGAATCGGTATTGTACAAGCCGTAAGCCGGAAGGTTAGCTGCAAAAGCTTGTTTTTTTAAATTTTATACGAGCTGACACCCCTACATTGGTAACCGTGTCACATGGCATTTACTAATTCAAAAATAGATGTCCAAGTCTTGAGAAAACAATGAGTTCGGCCCTTATGTATCTTAAGCAGGCTTCAATATTCGTGTGCGCATGTCATTCATCAATGCTCGGAATGTGGACGGTATCATTTGAGAACACGAAGTTCTTCGAGGCACAGATGTTTCCATTGTTTAAATGCTGCTCTATATAAGTCAATAAAAGTCATCAAATAGACAATGAAAAAATGGAAGTCCTTTTAAAGTATGCAAGCGATCTCGTTGGCGTACGCGAACATATTCGAGCAGTACCGCGCTTCGCTGAAGCCACCAGACGTGAAAGAGCAATTTTGTACTTATGTTTTCGTCAAATGTTTAGAAGAATATATTTTTTTACAGTTTGCAAAGAAGCATGTCAACGGAGCTTGTTCGATCAGCGGCCGGACTGGTACTCTCGCCAGTGTTCCATGCACAGTGAATGCGCTACTCAACTGTTCCTGAAGAAAAAGAAATAACGGATGCAATTGCTATACGGAAATATTAAGGCAATGGACGGTGACGTCCATTTGACAATAAAGGTATGACAGAAAGAACGATTTAGTGCGGCATTCTCCAAGCAACCGATCACAAAGATATATAGAGGCGGCTAGTTTATGACAATTCAGGAAACAACCTGGTGACTGATGGCAATAGCCACCAGTGCGCTATTCTATGTGAATGTTTGTAAAGCGTAAGAATAGTGTTGCTGTCATAGAACCGAAGCAAATCATCGTGAATCCACTCTGGTAAATGATAAAAACATGCCGCAGAGGCGACGTGTTAGGTGCTTCTTTCCTAGGATTCCTCCGCGAAGAGAGAACAAAGAAAGCGATCCCCACCTAGGCCTCATCCGTCGTTTCCCAATCTCCCATCTATAATAATATACTGTGTATTGTCAACAGTCCGAACATATCTTTGGCCCCGAGCCCACGTATCGGGTGTCAAAATATTCCGGCTCCATCTCACGTTATGTGTGATACGAAAGAGCTCGGAATGTAGTCGCCCTAAATAGGAAACGAAACTCAATTCGCGACTGATAGAGATCGAGGTGTTGTTGTGCCGGAACCTCAGAGACGTATGTGCTATGGATATAGCAATCATTATACAGCAAGGAATCCGATCTGGTGACGACGAGCGCGTACCGGGCTTGGGGAAAACGGAAGCAGTAGTGAAACAAGAAATAAAGAAGACAACTCTAAGAATTCTATAAAACACATGCATCGCAGGGGATTCGGTACCATAGCTGTGCCACATTAAAAAAATAGATAGCTATTGAATGTGGTATGTTAAGAATATTAATATTTCTAGTCGCGCAAATACTCATGTAAACAAACTATAGACTACACAAATAAATGTGACACATAGGAATGCTGAAGTTACGCAAAGTTTTGATACGAATGTGCAGGAGAATCAGGAGTTAAAATACACTCTGACACTTTCTGGAATGCTCGCCCTCTTGGGGCGCTCGAATACATCGTAAAGAGTTTGTTAGCGGTTGTGCTATTATGTCAAAAGAGACGAAGTCGCTGTTCACGGGGGGGGGGGGAAGCACGGCACCTTGCAGCCATAACACCACGAGACACGAGGTTAAAAGTTAGGAGAGCAAGGGGTCTGCATCGATCGATATCGTGAACAGTTTCCTTTATTTGTTTTGGGAGCGCAGCTCTTAGTCGCCCGTTTCCGGCTTGAGTGGCGTCGGCGTAACCGCAACGCGTCGGCGCAACGCGTCGGCGTAACGCGTCGGCGGCGGCATCACCGTCGGCGTAACCGAGGGGTTGCATTATGGGAAACGTCCAATAATGCACCGTGTTACGCGCGCGTTGCATTATGGGACGTTTTTCGTAATGCACCACGTGGGAGGGAGGAGGAGGAGGGAGAAGGAGGAGGTGAAAGGAGGAGGATGGAGGAAGTGGAGAGAAAAGGAGAAGAAAGAGGAGGAGGAAGAGGAGGAGGAGGCGGTAGGAGGAGGAGGAGAAGAGGGGTAGGAGGCGAGGAGCACGGGAGGAGGAGATGAGGAGGGAGGAGGAGAGGATACGGGTGAGGAGGAGGTGCATACCGTCCCCTCCGTATTCTGTCCTCCTCCTCCTCCTCCTCAAGAGCTGCGCTCAAATTCGGCATTACAAGGAGTTGTAAACGTCTTTAATTTTTTTTTTAAAGTTACATATAAAGTTCGTGATTCCCGACAAGTTAATTCAAGAAATGCTGCCAGGTTGTCTTTTATTAGGTTGAATCATAGCAAAATGCACCTTATCTCTAATTGGGAGCCTATATTTTACCAACTCGAAAAATCAAAAGCGCGAAAAATATTCGAATAAAAAATATACGTTCTTAAGTCTACACAAAGATGTCAGCAACAATTTTGTTAGTCACGGGCACAACGACCTTTTTTATAACAACTTGCTTTTTAAAACTTTTGTGAGCAGCCACTTTTTAGCAGAAACGTATCTAGCCCTTAATATAGGGTTTACTACGGGTGTATGCCTATATAGTTATCGCTTCAAGTAGGGACTCTGAAAGAACTATATGAAGCGGATCAATAATGTCTGAAAATTTCTTAAACCAGAATTAGACTACCCCTACAGTCAAATAGCTGCATTAGGGCTCTATTTCAACGGCTACAATTAAGACGGTACTCTAAATGCATACCAACACACACCGGTGAATTTTAGCCAGACTCTTGCCTCACGCAATGCGAGCAAAGCAATAATTGTAGTTTGTAGGTTTGTTTTTCGATGACGAAGTCACGTTTTAGTTACTTTGTGAGAACAAGTATGAGTAATGTATAAAAACTGCACATGCTACTCTTTGATAAGTGTATGTAAATTTTCAAGTTTTAAATTCAAATTCAATGGTAATTGACAGTATAATTCGGCTCTACTCCCAACATCTTGACGTAGGTCTTGCAAAACTGGGCAGGATCTCGATCAATCGTAAGCAGGAGACATCACTAGCAATTTCCCATCAAAGTCGTTTTTTTCTTTTTTCTAGCAGTCCACAAACTAAAACGAAACGATCGATCTTCTTCGATGCTCGCAACAGAACCCCGAAATCTGCGAACGTCATCGTTAGCGCCATTGGGGCCACAAACCTTCTGAGCTTGCACTTTGTCTTGTTTAGTATTTCTTTTTTTTTTGCTTTTAACAAGGAATGTGTTTATGGGCTTGATTGTATGCAAACATTGTAACGTTCAAGTGTGACAGAAAAGCGTTATATACAAAGGCCAATGCAACATAGTATATGCATAGCCCATTATCGTCAATGTGAAAGCACCCTAAGAGAAGGCATTTTTAGACAACTATTTAAATGTACACTTATTTATGCGTAATAAATTTTGAGAAGTCGAGATTTGAAAAGCGGCTTAAGTAATAGAACCGCGGACCGTGCGATACACAGTTCGATGGTTTTGCTTGATGCAGCTATCTGATTTATTTTGTTACTACAAGAACGTGACACCATCATTCAAAAGAGGTTTAAAACACTCTACAAATATTTTGCAATGCAGAATCCAAGGCTTCTATTTTATTGTGCCGTTTTCAAACGTCGAGTCCCGCGGCAATAAGATTCCGGTGGAAATGTTTCTTCTTTTTTTTTCACTTCCTTAACCAGATAAAAAAATAAAGCCGCACTTTTTTTGCATTAGGGCAGGCATGACGAACAGCCATACGCGACTTCGAGATGCTAGAAAATCGTAATAACATTACCGTGGCGTATGGAACACCATCATCGTTACTTACACTCACAAATCGTATGCCGAATTGTGTAATCCACAACTGTATATTTGGCATGTGCCTGTCCCCCCAAAAACGTCCCGGAAAATTAAAAAATACGTCCTCAATGATCTCGAATTTCTTACATTTAATACAGTCAACCGACCTCGGCACATGAATATACTTAGCTGGAAGTCACAAATAAACAGGCAATGTGCTGACACACCAAGAGTAGCTGAAAGAGAGTGCAAACAGCAGTGCCAAGCATGACTTACAGGAGCCTGGCTGCACACTTGACGCTTAGCGCGCGCCGCTGGCTTTCGTATGACGAACCATGATCCCACAACGTCACAGGAATGATTCAAGCAGAAAACCAAACTGCGTAGCGCAAGTATGACATCACAAATATGCACAGCAGCCGAAATATAGATTACCGTGTATGCTGAACTGATCACAATAGCTGTATGCTATTGTGATCACTTCACTTACAATCCAAGAGCATTACAGACTCAAGGCGCTGAATTCACCCTTGAAGAAAACATAACCCAAAATCATCACCAGCAGAGGGCATTTTCCTCACTCATTGGCATTAGACAGCCCGCCATCAGCATCAAATATTCCTCGAGTGGTTTAAAACAAAACGCTCAGCAGAACGCATGTGGTTCGCGCTGTCGCCGCCGTCACCCTTTCACGCTGCGCCGAGGGTGCTGGCTGCCGTGGATACACCGAGATACCGGATTTGCCATGACAGCGGAGACGGCTGTTCCCCCTCTTTCCACGGGTTTACACTACAATAATTGGCCGCAGTCACACCTCCTATTTAATATCATATGCGCATCTAGCAGTTCAAACTACGCTAAAGCAGTCGGTGCCAAATCCATTGGAATTTTGCAAGGGTGTATTTCTTAGTAAAGAATTTGCATGAACCGTAAAACTCATAATTAAAGCACGCGTTGCACGCTCTATTCCAGAGTACATTGAAACTGGACTCCATTATTCCGACAAATCAGACTAGAACATGTGTGTCGTTTGTGTCGCAGGACACATGCTGTGCCCTCAAAGTTTATTAGAAACTTCAATACAAGTTTCATTTTGTAGGAAGTGAGAAAGTGCAGGCGAGCTGGTAATGAATCGACATCTTGTAGACCCTGAGATAAAAACCCGGACGAAGACAACAAAATTTCAATTTTGTTCGTTAATATTTCCCTTGTTTTGTTTTCAAGGTCACCTCTGCCAACGATACAACTACTGCGAGCACCTTAGTCGGGAAATGTCTCTGAGAACACCAGTCAAAACGTTCCGCTTTTGTTGATTTGAGTTCGAGAGGAGACCGGAATGGAAGATTAACAAAATGCGGCTGATAAGAAAATGGCCTGCACAAGTAACATTTCATTTCTTTATTATATTTTGTCCATGCTGTAAAGTATTTGTGAAGTAAAATTCTCAAAATATTGAACAAAAAAAAGAATAAGCACAAACCCAAGCTATGACAATTTTCTTTCCTAGCACCAGACATTAATTCTTGTACACGAACATTCATTCACATTACGCAGAAGCACACACAGTACTCATATTGTTATGTTTAACTACCGCGCAACAAACATGCCACCCAACAACGCTCGTCGTTATTTAACTACTTGAACAATCCACGGCTGCTTCGTAGCCTTTAATAAAAACGTCATTGCGGAAGCACAGTCACCACATTCCGCATGTATTAATTTTGCTTCGTTGAGTACATTGCCTAAATTAACCATACAAAAACATTCCTCTGATCTTGAGGTACAAGATTTTCTCATTAGGGCGCTGTTATATTTGGTTACTCGACTCGGATAAACAACTACGAGAGCCGTCAAAAGGCTGCTGCGTAAATAACTGAGGCGTGCCTGGCTAAGCTCCGGTTTCTCCCTTCTCTTTCTCTTTCCGCGTAAATCAAACGAGCCCATCAAGGTGCCGAATTTATCCTGTCGACTTACTTCACAGCTTTTCCGAACAGGCACCCGTGAGACACGCGACGGCGCGTGGGCGTTGGAGCGCCGCTTCATGTCGCCCTTCCGTCGCGTCCCAAGCTAGAGCGCGGTCACCTGAGCCGCCATGCCTGGTGTAACATTTTAAAATTATCACCATACTCTTCTCCACAAGCGGAGCACATGCGTGTAATCTAGCGGCAAGTACATAATTCTCTTTTTAGTGAGTGCGCGAACATTGTGCAATGCTCTGTAAAAGTAAAAAAGAAAGGAAATTAGGATCGAGGCAAATAATGGCATTGGAGCGTCGCCGCTGCGAGTCTGTGTGGGGCTTCCGCAAACTGCGGTGGTCTGTTCGGCTTAGCCGGTGTCTACGGTGGGGGTTCCGTGCTCTGGTTCCGGGTAGCTTCATATCGGTCGGTGTCATGCGGGTGATTGACATACCTCGGCGGTCACGCTTCTCGGTGGTGATCGTCTTGCTCCCGCGTGCGCCCTTTTACCTCCATCCCATTTCCCCGTCTGTTTCATTTTCCAAGTGGCAAGAGAATATTTCCCGGAAGAGAAGCGAAATCCGGTTAGGTCAGTTCGGGCGGCACTTGGCAAGAGCGCGCGTGTGTGACATATATTGGTCTGTGGTCACTACACCTGCTTCGTCGAGCAGATATACCTACACTCTCAGAAAAAGGGGTATATTTTTACACCCCTTGTCTCATATCAGACACCCCAAAATTTCAGTTCGACGTACAGCGTGCTGACTTCGAACCGACGATAACAACTTTCACAAGCGGCTTTATAACCGAGTCGCAGAACTTATTAAAATGGCTAATCTACAGTCACGATCAGAAATAATTTTAACACGAGAGCGGGGGCCGAACTGCACTGCAGCGCGATCTAGCCGCGCTCGTAGGAACTGACAGGAGACTAAGCGCAAGCGTTCATGCCGGCGCCGACGGTCCCTCTGCACCGCTCTATCTATTTATTTTACCGGCGGTGCAGATAATCCTTCGCTGCTTCTCAGATAGAGCACTGCAACCGTGATGGCGCTGATAGCGTCCGAGAGCTTTATGAGGACGCGCCTAGGGAGCGCGAACTGAGGAAATCGTTTCACTATACTTCGTTTCAGCTTTGGTCCGAGCCCGGCCAATGTTATGAGTCAAAGGGCCAATCAAACAGCGGAAAAATCGCAACGTCATGGCGTGCTCTCTGTGCTTGATAGGACTAGCCGGCGGAGGAGCACGCACAAAGAGACGGCGAATACCGGCTGGTCCTATTAAGCGCAGAGAGCACGCCATGACGTTGCGATTTTTGCGCTGTTTCATTGGCCCTTCGGCTCATAACATCGGCCGCGCTCAGACCGAACCTGAAACGAAGTATGTCAGGCTCATCTTAAGATGTTTCGGTCTAATTCAAGGACGCAGCAAACGCTAGTGGCGTGACGCATCGCTACATAAAAAAGGTATTTAAATTGTTCTCGAGTAGATAGCAACGCCGGCTGCAGAAAATGACACGCAAAGTTGACAACGACCATAAGATCCAAGTAACGATCCACGTCTTTATTTTATTTTTGGCACGATAAGATATTGAGAGCTTATTAAAGAGATATTAAAGATGCATTATGGACATTAAACAGTGCGGTAAGCTTGCCCGCTTTCTGCTATCAGCGCCATCGGGGACGTAGCGTTGCGCCCCACAAGTGGCAAAGAACGTTTCGAACCGCCGGTAAAAGAAGCGCAGCGGCCATCGGCGCCAACATGCACGCATGCGTGTAGTCACCTATCAGTTCCCACGAGCGTGGCTAGATCGCGCTGCAATGCAGTGTGTCCACCACTCCCGTGTCCGATTACTTCTGATTGTGACTGTACATGTTACTGACTAGCAAAAAAGTAATCAAGGTTTTCTTGTCCCTGCTGCAAATCCTCAGTGTTTTTCTTCTGTAGTCTTTGATGCGTATTTCAGCTATTTAAATAAGTGTATCTCACCGTTCTCAAGCCCCTCGTAAAAGTTTGGGCCTTCTGTTCGACGTAAGTGCGCTGTATGTCGAACCAAACTTTGGCGTGCATTATATGGGACAAAAGGGTGTAAGACGACACCCTTCTTTACTGTGTACCAGCAGCCGGAATTACAGTTCACACGTTTCGTCAGTACTAGTGGCTTATTTTTACGGGTTGGCTGGTTCTCCCTGACTTAAGTTTGGTGGCCAAATCATAGAGGTATGACCGTTTCCTTCCATTAGTTTCTTTTGGGTGAACATGAACATACTTAGTTCGTGGGGCACCTGCAGTGCTTGAGACAGTGACGCGGCGCCATCACCGTGCTTTATCACCACCATTTGTTCGTTTCACTACTGGCATGATTAAACAAAATTATGTGCAGATATGAAATATTAAAGAAGTATTTATTCTTCTTCTAAAACATGGCGCCCTTGCAAAGTGTGTTTTTGTTGTGATCGGTTGTAATGTAACTCAGGTAAGCAATGACTGTCTCCTCCAACCGCTGTCACATCAGAAGGCGTCATCTGTCGAAGCTACATTTGTGCCCTGCAGTTAACCTTGACGACACGAGGTTGAAAATATCGCGGCCCTTTTCACTATAGCCGTGTACCCCGTGGCGACGACGTCGTCCAGCTCTAGGAGAACCAAACTTCGTTCCTTCCGCTCCCTCTGAAACCTATCTTTGCGATGTCGCCATGTCGCAGAGCTGACAAAGCAATTGTTTTCTCGAACGCAAAGCGGGGCAAATTACGCTAGTGGGTGATTCAGTTGCTCGGTTCTTAATTCGTCACTTATTATACAGTCATATCCCCCCCCCCCCCACCCCAAAAAAGGGGTTTTAAGGAAAAAAACAAAGGTGGCAGGATAGTTGGAACGCATTTGTGCTGAGAACCACCCTACACTCTCGGAATGAAAAAGAAAAAAAGGTAGGAACGGTGTGCTTTCCTCCCTTCTACAGACTGCCCCCCCCCCCCTCCCTCACGAACACAAAAAGAAGGGAGGAGCGAAACGTGTTTCGGCTTTTCCAGGCGGACGGGAGGAGGGTTCCGCGTTCCAGCCTCATTTTCTTTTAGTTTAGATTTCGGCCACGTTGCACGTGTTGTTTAATAAGTTCTGCTGAGTTGATTCAAAGTCAGCGGCTGCGAAGGCCGCCCGAAATTACGTATCCCAGACCAAACACAAAGAGCACCTTGATTCTACTTACATTTGTACAACTCAATTCGTAAAACGAGCAAACAAAGCCGCTAGAAACAGCGAAGCTACGGAGCAGTGCCAGCAGTACTATGTACACTGGGCATAAATGGCTGCCTCCGCAACTCCGCAAACCGAGTGCCAACGGTGCCAACGACGATCGCTGTAGTTTTGTATATCCGCGTGTCACCGACATTGCCATGGAAGTGTTGTTCGCTGTGAACAAATACTGCAATTGTCGGCTCGACGATGTCATGATGTGCTTCGCGTACCAGTGGTGTAACAGCAAAGATGAGTTGACGTAATCCGTCGCAGTTTGATACCCTTCTTTGTAGTACAAATTTTAAAAAGACCGCTTGAGCGATTACGTGCCATTGATCTGCCTGTGGGTCAGGGTTGTACGCTGGCCGTAGCCGTAGCTCCCAGTGTACGGTCCAATGTAACTGCTGCCTGCAATGTCATGTTGTCCCTTCCTCAAGAGTAATTTCACTGTCAAGGAAGGAATGAACAGGCTTGAAATATGACGGAAAGTTCTATATTCAAAGTTAGGTGTATTTTCATTAAACGAGATCAAACAGAAGGACCGATGTGGCGCAAGACAAATTTCCTTTGTGTTATGGTTTCATAGTTTTTGGTCAACACTTGGCTTCTGGCCCCGAACCAAAGCTTGTTTTGCACCTCATAATAATGTAGCTTAGCCGTAGACACCTGACACAAATTGCGCCTCTGACCGTATTTATGATGGCCGAAATGCGATTTCTCTGCCCGTGAAGCAACGCGTGTAGCTGAATGAATACATCCTTCACAGAGATTAATTCAAGACACCCAATGCTGCAGCACACGAACATTGCAAAAACAAAAAGTAACGCTAAAATAGAAAAACTGGCGTCAATCGCTCCATTCTACGTCCTGTTTTCAGGGAAGCCAACACATGTCAGCTAGGAACCACTGTTGATCAGGTTGTTTTATCGGCTGTCGCAAAATAATGACGGCATGGACGTTTACTTTTTACTAAGAGAGACATCCCGTTAGCTGTTGCATATACCTTCTGAGAAATGATATTATTGAGAAGAAATCAACATACTACGAACATTATGTATTGCTCAGTTGATCATCGAGGAAATCCGTTCCTTCACTACCAAAAAGTATAAAAGCTGGAAACGGAGGTTGCGGAATTACTAATCGGTGTAGTGTAGGGTCGCGTTGATGTTTGTATGTGCTGTGTTTGTGTATGCTCTCGCTATACATGTTTAGCTGTAGGTTGTTGTACGCGTAAGGAATGTGCTTGTGTATACAATAAAGATGTCCTTAGCGCACCGGTGACGCAAGGCATGTACAAGTATTTTTGTTGCCCAGACTTAATCCTTCCCCTCCCCTACCTACCTCCCTGTCCCTCCCTCTCCCCTCCTCTTTTTCCCACCTCCTTCCCCTTCTCCTCCTCCCACTCCTCCTCCTCCCCCTCTTCCCCAAAATAGTGGTTATTTCGGTAAACTTGACCGCACTCACGATGCCACGCGCACTGGCAAACGCAATACCGCCAAACGAGACATGGCGTTCTACCTTTGCTCAAAGCTTTTCTTTAAAATGCCTAAACAGTTTTTCTTCTTTTTTTTCTGCACAGCTTAACAACTCATTTGGAGGGTCCAAATAAATATTTTTATAAAAACGAATATCTTCAAAGTTCGGGCAAGCTGAGGTGTGTATCCTCGTACATCCGTTTTATTTTTCGGTTATCTTTAATTTGCGATCAAAGACGGAAAGAGCAGGACACCAAGTGATTATTGGCTTCTTCAAAGCTCGATGCAATAACTGTTTGACTATATAAAGCAATGCCCATCTTGGGTATCTTGAATACGACTATTTTCGTAATGTCACAAGAGGAGGGGCGCACTGAAAGCGATGTGGTAATAACTGTAGGTGTTATATTGTCAAGCGTCCTCGTGCCTGGTTGCTCAAATGATCATGAAACACTTATCTTCTCTTAAAAAAGATTACGTCTTTTTTTTTCGTGCTGCTTTATATCTGATTTTACCAGGACAAAGTTGACTTTTAGAGCTGCTAGCATTTTTGTAGACCTACATCTTGGACTGGCCTGACGTTATTTGCTTGCCTATCGTAGCCCTTTCTGTGTGTCAGCATTCAGTGAGCTCTTCAAAATGGTAATGATCTGATTTTTTTTAACCGAGACACTGTTTTTTTCAAACTCAAATTATTATAACAATTAAAATAATATGGAAGTTTAGAGATTACATACTTGAGGAAGAAGTAAAGCTCGTACGTGGGGCTTAGTTGTCTGCACTTCACTCCACCCATTGCTTCAGCGGACGTCTATCTGATCTGGCCCGTGCTATGTGTGTTTCTGAACGGCATAAGAAGGCGGTACGTACGGGAAAGGTGCGTTTACATTAGGAAGTTTTAGCAGGTCGTTTCCGCACGAACGGTTCATCCTCGAACGCATCGGCGACGCCACTGAGCATGCGCACGCGAGTAGATCGGGGCGTCGGGAGGCTCTTCTCGTTCGTTTCGCCCATTCCGGCCGCTGGAGTCTTCACCGCAATGCAGCCAGCATCGTTCACAACTCGGGGGAACGAAAGAGGGCGGTCGGTTTGGCGAATGACTTTGCCGACCCAGCCGAGCGTTAGGCTTTGGAAAGCGGGAGGTGATTTGCCATCCCGCTAGTCTGCTTCATTTGACAGGTTCAACCAAATCATTTCGAGGACTGCTCACAATGGTAAGCAATCGTCAATGCTGTAAACTGAGCATGCGAGTACATTTTTGCGGTCTGCGGGCAGACTAGCTGCCATGGAGACCGAGAGGAGACGAAATGATTAGGTTCGACGGCACACAACGTGAACGATCGTTCAAGCTCAAGATGACGGAGAAACGGCCACATACCATTATGTGCGTTCAGAGGCTTTTTCCTCTTCCTAGTTTCGCAGTTCTTGAAATACCAACAGGCAAATGTTACGTCGGCCGTATTGTTTACATCAGTCGTACGCCGGAAACACGAGCGTCCACGGTTTCGCAAGCTGCAGAATGTTACACATGTCTACGAGAAGATGGCGCCACCGGTCAAACACAATCATCATCATCGTTTATATGGTTGCGCCAGTTTCACGATTCGTTAAAATATATCAAATTTCACGTAGTTTCACGGAGCGGACCAGCAGTACCTTTCGTAATTTCGGAACCATGGGCTTGAAAAAGATCTCGCTAAAACTCCATATTGTCTTGCTTTAACCGACGATCTAACGGTGTTGTAGTGGTGTCATGATGTTTTTTTATTTCTTTATCAGGTATATTTACATCTAAAATTTGTATCCTATTGTTCACCAACGTCTTAACCGAGGCTCGACCTGTTCAGAGCAAAGGGAAGATGAATGCATAAACCGTATTTACTATTTATTGCCACGTGTAACTATCGCGTCTTACGAATTCCGTGTACCATTCGGATGGTATTGGCGACAAGATGTTTCCATGGTGCCTTCTTACGATTCCTACACCTGACGTCACGACTAAGATTATTGGTAGTGACTCTAGAGAGCGACAAGTTCGATAGCGCGTTAGAAGCGCTGAGGAGCATAAATGTCACGTTCTTAAATGTACACTCAGAGTTGAGGGTCTTATTTTGCTCTTATTTCAGTCAATGAGAGTGGAAATAACCCTACTGGAGACGTTATTATGAGCTTTTGACCAATACTAGAAGGCCGATCACAGCGACCGTTTTGGTCGCGCACGTCGCAAATAGTTAGATGAACATAAATGTAATATTATTTCTGGTTTCGCCAGTTTTACGACGACTTCGCCAGCTTCGTCAATCCGTAGGCATCAAGCATCGGATGCAGAGATGCTTTGCTCTTTCTCCATCGTAAAAATCAGTTGCATCGCTACTCAGGAGTAGCCCGATGCAGTGCATCAAGCACTCGTTAGGCACGTTGTGCCAATCCGATACAGTGTGTCAGTTGAGAGGGTGTTAAACGTGGCAGTCGGCATATTCACGAAGGAACAAGGCAAAACGCCTGACGAAAATTTGGAGAGTCAGCTGGTATTACATGCTAAAACTATATAAAGTGTTACTGGCGGCAGCAAGAAACACTTCAAAGATCTTCTTGCTTGTTTTTTTTCTTTAGAGCACCAATGTTTGAAGCAACACCGCAAAAGTAATGAATTACTCTTTTAAGTAAAGGTCACTTACTTTTATGGAAGGGTATTCGTGACGATAAATAATTATACTTTTTTATCCTCGAGTAATTATAAATATAATTCCTTACATTTTTTGAGTAACGTCTACAAGTCTGTTGTGACCTATGAATTTGGCTAGACGTAGCGTCACCTCGCCTAGCTAGTTGTAACTACCCTGCTTGACCTTGCCATCTGGTGGCGTCAAATAAACCTTCCTTTAAGCTTCGCAATACGTATTTTCTGGTTACCGTGTAACAACAAGCTAATTAGGCTGCTTCAAATTATAATTTTTTTTAGAACAGCCTTTGGTTTCGCGGATGGTTTACCACTCCTCCGTTTTGTGCGGTGCTGACAAAGGGATTGTGACTGGAAAAATAGCAAAGTGCACGAAGTGGCCGGGTTTCAATTGTCACCGTTCAAGATCACACTGCTGAAAACGATAAGACTGAGCGACGGCGTTTGAAACCCAAGTTTACTTACAGGCGCAAAACGCTGGCTTTGGCAATAAACGCAGTTCATAAACAAACTCGTGTTATGTTTTTTTTTTCTTTACTATTTACGGCTTCTTTTCGTTCCGAAACCAGTGACTTGTTTAAACGGGTGCGTAGCAGCTGACTGTAGTTTTCGCTACAGCTGCTTTTAGGCACTGGGGGACCTCCATTAGCCCCAAGGTGTGTGTCTCTACGGAAACTGTGCCAACTATTTCAGCTTCAATCGCGGCAGCGTTTCGTATGCACAGAACGATAGATGTAAGATCTTCGTTAAGCCTTATGGAGCTCGATTTGCTCGATTCGGTGCCGCCATAGCGAGATGCATACGAGGGAGAAAGTTCGCCCCTTGAATTTAGGGACGAAATTTTCTTATCTTCTGAAGAAACACATTTTCTCCCTTAATGGAGCAATATATAGACCCTTTTTTCTAAGAGGGTATGGTCACTTCAAATAAAAAAATAGTCAAAACAAGCAAAAAGCGAAGTATCCAGCCTTCTTCATGATTTTATCTTTTATGCATTAGAACGTAGATAAAGCACTTAACCACTCCAAAACCCAAAAGACGAAATGGAGGCTAACAAACTAGGAAAATCTGTACCTTAAAGCGAACTGTAACATATCAGCTTTGTTACTATTGCGAGAGTCAAAAGGACAGTCGGTCCATTAAAGCGAGCTTGGTGGTTACAAACTAATATTTCTTATGTGTGATTTGCCCACGACTTTTCATGACGGAGTTGACTAAATGACATCGTAATCTGTTACTATTTCAAAGTAAGGTTATAGTTTGAAGCATTAACACTTAAAATGCAGTATCGTAGGCCACCTGGGTTAAAAATCGAAGCTCGTATACGTTAAGAAACCGATTGACCAGGTTGATTCAAAGGGCCCCCAATGACTACGACTGACGATATATGACTAGGGTTTTGTGTTTTCGGATAAATTCGGAAAACAGCGAAAAATACCCAGAGGTAACATTTTGTTAAAATTGTATTTATTCAATAAACTCCTAATCTAAATGTTCAAATCACCCTCCCCCCCCCCCCCAAAAAAAAAAATGAATGAAAAGGGTATGAAAGAAATACGGTATTTTGCAATTAAGTTAGATCAGCACACATGGTCATAGTCCAAGGAGAATAGCACCACTGTTATCTTACAAATCAGTGACCGTTGTCAAAAGGGGTCTTACCGCTCTCCTGGTCAAGGTTCATTCAGGAAAACAGATCACCGCACTTTCGGATCACGACAAAAGCCACTGTTTTAGTTTCCAGTTAGTGCTTTACAAGAAGGGGAAGTGTTTTGTAACAGGTAAAGCTACGGACTTTAGAGATTGCATAAATTGGAAAGAGGGGCTCTTGAAACTTCTACATCATTTACCACTCCACCTCGCGCGGCCGCGGG
Organism: Ixodes ricinus; assembly: GCA_037355805.1. Taxonomy (NCBI): domain Eukaryota; kingdom Metazoa; phylum Arthropoda; class Arachnida; order Ixodida; family Ixodidae; genus Ixodes; species Ixodes ricinus. Next base: position 17,341 of record JAZHYW010007463.1, read on the forward strand.
GCAGGGTGATGGAAGAGGCTGGAGTCGATACCAGCTTCGAAGAGACTACTTCTAGGAGTTAATCGATTTTAAGGTATCGACGTTTATCGAAGCAACACTAGTGTGCGACTCCTGCCATGCGACAAATTAGTAGTGTCAATGGCAATGGCACCAACAAAAAAACCTATCTGAAGAAAAATCAGTTTGTACAAGGGCATTTTATTTTTTCATCTAGCTTACGTTTACACCTGGATATTTTTTTTACCTTTATTAAAAAACATCGCGAAATGAAACTTAGAATTTCGGAGAATTAATATTCAATAAAAAATTAACTGCGGATTTTCGGCAAAACTAAACTCCGAAAAAAAAATCGCTCCGAATTTGACAAAACATAAACACAAAAACCAGAATCATAGGTATAACTATACAAACCACTTTTTAAACCAAGAAAGCATAGTTTTTATACACTGCGCAGCGCTCAAACCGAAGCGAAGACAATTGCTCCACATATATTTATGCACAATGTCAGCCGTCGGCGGTTTTGCGAATGCAGGATTTAAACATAATCCAAGGGCCAACTTTTAAAGTCTAGTTTGGCTAAATTGTTTCTAGGTGTTTACAATACGCTAAACAAGTTCACAATATTTTAATCCAAGTTCCATTGAATGTAATTTAAGCTGTCACCGATTCAATCCCAACGTCGCTTGTTTTAATCCATGTGTCAATCAATTCAATGTTTTGTGTGCTGTGAAGAAACAATGGTTGCTGCTAAGCTATTACGATTATGGGGACAAGCGAAATTGATGCAATCATGAACGAAGTTTTAGTGCGCATGCCCGTTTGATAAATGATTTTCTCGTTAGTTTCAATTTAATATTTACACAATATCGTAAAAAGATCGACACTAATAAAGGTTACATTTTGTCGCTTTCCGAAATAATAAAACTATTACACATTTATTTTGAGCATTTCACTTAATTATGGCGGGTTATTACGTCGATAACAGGTTCATTCAACATCGGTGACTCCAATGAAATTCGAACATTTTGGTTCATTCGGCGGCAAAAGTTGTGGCTGTGCAGCTACGTTACCGACATTTCGGTGGCTGGAAGATCGCCCTCCCAAATCACGTCGATTGAATTCCAACCGAACAACCCCGATAATCAAGTCGACTTAGTCTTTCCTCTATACTTCTGTTCAGCTGATGTCCAGGACGCAGCCGACCCTACGAGGTAACAGGATCGATCAATCAGCGGCAAAAGCGCAAGTCACTAGGCGTTTTTGTTTATGATTGGTTCAGCGATAATATAATACGAACGCGAACATGGGGAGTACCATTATGGTCCGCTTTTGTCACTGCTCGATCAGTCGCATCCGCTCGTAATGTTGGCTGCATCTGGATTTCATGTGAAACTAATTATAGTAAAAGTCTTTTAGGCTTTAGAGTATCGGAGAATGACATAATTAAGCTGTCGCCTTCTCACCGCGACGGTGTCATCTTTACTGCTTTGCGTGCATATCGCGTATATTAATATTTTGATACTAATAAGCGGCTGCAAAATCTAATGTTTGTTTATGTTTATTCCAGAGTTTGTTTTATAAATAGGTTCACCTGGGGTGTTACCCAGAGACTAACGCTAAATATTCGCGTATCATATATAAATGAGAAAGTACAATGCAGTTTGTTACCATAATATAGGGATTTGACGGTTTGACGGATGACGGTTTGAGGGTTGACTGTTTGACGGTAGTAAGGTGTCAAACAATTAGGGATTATTTTTTATACAAATATTATTAGAAATTATATAAGGAAAAATATACGAGATACGTGACTGTCTCTTACCATTGTGGCTGGATTTACGGCCCCGAAACTCCTCAGGTAGATTTCGCACTTCACTATCGTTGGTGCATCTGAATAAGACAAGAAAAAACATAATTCATTAAATCAAAGATTTGTTGTTGCATTTTTTAACTCTGTGGTTGAAAAACATGTCTCGCATAAACCTTCGAAGATAATAAGGGCGGAACAATGCATGTTTACACATCATGGTTGAAAAATGCTACACCATTATAATGTCCTCTTGTGCCCCTCTTTTTTAACATAAATGAAATGTATAACCATCTTCGCAGTTACCACACAGACGAATATCTGTCTGTTTTGTAAATTTGAATTTGAATTTATTCTGCTTAATATTCCACAAAACGTTCGATGCCTTAATAGTGTGCACATAGGACAACCAATGAAAGAACATAAAGAAACAAACACACAAAGAAGCAGGTCGTAATTTTGGAAAGGTAAAAGTAAATAAACAAAACTACATAAAATCCATAAACCAAGCGGCCATTAAGGCTCGTTTAGAAGTTATGAGGGTGAAAAAAAATTAAATCACTCCTATAGTTATTATAAATAATTTGTATGCGTGTAATAGGAGACTGCACTCCATTTTTTTTCGCGGTAACAAAATTAAAATCTTATACGCTTCTGAGGGACACACTAAAAAATCGCACTAAGAGGCAATGGTGCATCAAGCGTAGCGTTCACTATCCTTTACATAAATTACGAAGTCTCGTGTTAATCTTCTTTTGCGCAAGGGTACAAGATCATGCATATTAAATATGTATTCATAATTCATTCATTGATTCAATCATTTATTTATTTTCCGTGCTCATTAATGGCGAGCAGCCTAAGTAATGATGCACATACTCAAAAGGAGCACACACGAGAAATCCACGGCACTTGCAACAAATAATATAGATTATGAAGGAACAGGAAATGGGTAACAGTTAAAAATTAGCTATTGAACGCCTAAACGCTTGAACACTTGAGTTGTAAATGTCGATGATGGTTGTACTGAACGTGTTATAAAAATGTTGGATGTTGTTCATAAGACTGAAAAAGTTGATTTTTTTTTAAATGAGAAAGTGGGATTTTTTTAAAAGCACTCGCGGTACATATATATTAAAAGCTGATGTCAGGGTTGAACAATCAATGCGACCATGAACGCATTGATACAAAAACATTAGATCGCGCTCAAGTCTTCGCGAGCTTAGTGTAGTACAACCACATCGTCGTAAAAGCCAGTTATACTCATAATAAACTGCGGCCAATGTAGCGACCATAAATATTACGAAAGAAACGTCTCTGCACGTTTTCGATATTTGCCTGGTTTGCACTACCAATACAATTTCATACAACCGAAGTGAATTCAAGCTTGCTACGTACGAATGAAAAATACGAAATGAATATACAAGCTGACGAAGGAAATTCCCGCGTTATTTACGAAATAACACCTAACGTCCGATAGGCAGCATGTGTGATGTAGGAAACATGTCCTTTCAATGACAATAATGAATCAATATATACTCCTAAATATTTTATGCATTCAACCCTACACAGAGGTAGGTTCTGAAGATAGTAACCAAAAATTAATGATATGCAATTTCTTAGAAAAGAACATAACTACAGTTTGTTTTTCATTTAGTGTTAACGGATTGCCTGCAACACCAATGGTGCACAGCATTAACATCTTCGAGTAGTATTTTGCAGTTATAGATGGATGACACCTGCCTAAACAATCTGATGTCGTCAGCATATTGCAAAATATGTGAATGGTGGACACAAGAACCCAAATCATTTATAAAAACATTGCATAAAATTGGCCCTAGTGTGGACCACTGTGGTACACCAGGAGAACACACATAAGGACTAGAATGATGTCCTAATATTCGAACGAAGTAATATTTTCTTTCCATCACATAGTTTGAAGAAAAAAGAATGCAAAGCTGATTATTTACTCCATATGTCCCCAATTTATGTACAAGAATTGAACTATTCACCAAGTCAAACGCCTTCACCAGATCGAAATATACGGCATCTACCTGCCCACGCTGATCGGAAATTGGCGAAACAAAGTTTAAAATGCCACTAGATTGGTCTCTACAGGCCTACCAGAGAAGAAACCATGTTGTGAAGTGCTAATTTTACATTTAAAAAAATGCGACAAATGTTCAAACAAAACGACTTCAAAAACTTTTGAAAAAACACACGGCAAGGATACCCATCTGTAATTTTTTACGTCAATGGTCTTACCACCTTTGTGAACAGGCATAATGACAAAAGTTTTCCAAAGTTCGGGAAAAGTAAAACTTGATAGAGACACGTTGAAAATATGTGTTAATATTAGAGTAAAAATTGAGAAAAAAACTTTAACAATAAAACTTGGGATGCCATCAAAAGCCATTGATAGCTTGGGTTTTAGTCTTCTTATCGCAATCTCGATTTCGGCGTTTTCAAAAGACGTAATCGAGAGGTTAACGTTATACTTGTTACTATCATCTGGTGTGCATAACGCGGCTTGGTTTGAAGAGTAAACAGATAAAAAAATAATGAGCGGATGCGTTTGACACACATGCAGGTTCATTCGGCACTTTACCAGATGTGTCACATAGGCTTATCGCAGAAGAGGACGTGGTCATGCGATCATTGATGTACCGCCAGAAATACTTGCGGTCGCGGTTGAAGCTGCGTTCAAATGACTCCCGATAAGATTTTGTCCCGCTTTCATTAATACCTTAGCTGACGCTAAGGTATTCATAATTTATTAAAATAGATGCGCTTCCAAACCCATCTGTCATAAACAACACGTACGAAACAACGCTGTCCTTTTTCTAAAGTGCATGATTGCGTCATTCCGATGGTGTTCCATACGACTGAGCGAAACTACTGTTTGGACTAAACAAGGGCGCGAAATAGATTACTCATGCTAGCGTCAGTAGGAAAATTTCGCATCATTCGGGAAATAATGCATATCACCTAATAAGAGCCCATAACAATCTTTGAAATGTGCTCAGTAAACGAGAGGCGGGAATAAAACAGCTCTCCCTGGTCACGAATAGTTTCCAACCTCGCGATAGCTGAACCTAACATGGTTTACGGTTAACACGGAGGTTCGGGCGAGCTGGTTGCTTATGATGTACAGGGGGAACAGCGCACCCGCAAAACAGTCACTCAAGTCCATACGCATAAAAGAAAGAGAAACGCAGCGCTGACTAACAACCCTCTGGTATAGTTACAATTTTTTCTTCGTCTTCTTTTGTAATATTGACTAGGGCCATGGCGAATAATATCTTTTTTTCAATGGGAAGCTAAACCGTATAATAACTAGAATGGAAATTGATTTAAGGCTAAGTAGTCTAATTTTTTGTGATAATATTAAAGACGGAGTACTAACACATCTATTCTTATTTTTTGTGATATTCTTTACCTCAAGGATTTTTCTTATTAACTAGTTGTGGTGCTTGCCGAGCACGGCGCAGTTGCTCAGCAGCACTGAGCAGCCACAGTCTCGACAGTGAATGCCTAAATGTCCGGAGTCTTTGTTGGTGAAAGTGTTTTTATGTTCACGAAGGCGATCGTTGAGACACCTTCCGGTCTGACCTATGTATAATTTTCCACAAGAGAGGAGAAAGGAGTACACAACCTTCTCTGTACAAGAGACTAAGGTGTTCTTATGCTTCTTTTTGCAGCCGACAGGTTGTAATTAGGTAGTATTTACTTTTCTGCACACACTGCAAAGTTTGCTACGAGCGAAAAAGATGACTTCCAAATTTACTAGGTTAGCTATTTTTCAGTCCGTGAAAAAGTTTTGAATATATTGGCACAATGATGGATTTCTTTGTTCTGTATCTTTGTTTTTGATGAGTGCAGACGTCTTGCCTGATTTTGTTGATGAGCTTTTCGGCCACTGATGTTAATAGGGAGATTGGATATCCTGCGCGTTTAAGTCGAGAGACTTGCCCGTCAAATCTCCTTGGGATGGAAAGCGAGCAGAATTTTGTAAGTGAGTTTTTCAGGCGTAACCGCACTATGCTCCTCTTAACTAGTTTTGAATGCGCTGAGTTGAATGGCAATAACGGGTTTTCCCCCTGGGCTCGTAGGACCAGCATTAATGGTGGGGTAACATAAAAAGTCGAAGATCCAGGAATCTTAAAGAGCGTTCGTTTGGAAGTTCGTGAGTGATGTCCAGAGGTCTCATGCAGACTTTCATACTGTCGAGGACGTCGGCAACCAAGGTGGTACAGTTGAGATCACTTGAAGTTAGAACGATTAAATAAACGTCCACATACCGGAACACTCTTTTAAATTAAGAGGTATTTAAAGTTTCCTTTAAATTCCTACCGTGGTGCGCTAGATAGATGTCGCTGAGGATAGGGGCAGTGCACGATCCTATGCAGACTCCCAAATAACCGCTCTTTAAGATTCCTAGATCTTCGAATTTTACGTTACCCCAGCATTTATGCTGGTCCTAGGAGCCCGAGGGAAAACACAGCTATTAACATTAAACTCAGTGTATTCAAAACTCATTAAGAGGAGCATAGTGCAGTTACGCCTCAAGAATGCACCTACAAAATCCTGCTCGCATCCCATCCCAACGAGCATTGACGGGCAAGTACCTCGACTAGAACGCGCAGTATATCCACTATTTTCTATTAACATCAGTGTCCGAAAAGCTCGCCAACGAAATCAAGCAAGACGTCTGCACTCAACAAAAGACTCAAAAGCGAAGATACAGAACAAAGGAACCCATCATTGTGCCACATATTCATAATTTTTCTCACGGACTGAAGAAAATAACTAACCGAGCAAACTTGGAAGTCATCTTTTCAACTCCTAACACGCTTCGCAGCGTGTGAAAAAAGTAAATACCTCAAAATTACAACTGTCGGCTACAAAAAAAAGCATAAAAACACCTTTGTCTCTTGAACAGAGAATGTTACGTACTCCTTTTTCGTCTTTTGTGAAAATTTATACATAGTTGAGACCGGAAGCTGTCTCAACAACCGGCTTCGTGAACATAAGAACATTTCCACCAAAAAAGACTCCGGAGATTTAGGCATTCACTGTCGATACTATGGCTGTTCAGTGCTGCTGAGCAACTGCGCCGTGCTCGGCAATGACCACAACAAGCTAACAGGAGAAATCATTGAGGCAGAAAATATCGCAAAACATAACGGTATATGTGGTAGTACTCCGTCTTGAATACTATGACAAAAAGTATTAGACTACCTAGCCTTACATTAATTTCAATTTTATTTAGTTAATGGCTTAACTTCCTATTGACGAAAAAAATACCAATTATTCTCTTGGCCCTAGCTCATAATACAAAAAGAAGACGAAGAAAACCGTGTAAATATACCAGAGTGTTGATTAGTCTTCGCTGCGTATGTGTCCCTTTCTTTTGTGTGTGTTGGACTTGAGTGACTGTTTTTCTGGTGCTCTGTTCCCCCAGTACATCCATCAGTGTATACGGGTATTCAACGCAGCTTGTCCAACGGGTATAGAAAACAACCTTGGTCCTATTGGGGTTAAGCATTAAACTACTTTTTCGAAGCACCAACATTGAACTGCCTGAACATCGTCTTGCATCATCTGGCAGTCAGTAGCTGCATATACGTCGCTATAAATTTTACATCATCTGCAAACTGCAGCACCTCTGAATGCTGTAATACTATCTGCCAGGCCTTTGAAAAACAAAAATTGAATAGCAGCGGCCCACGATTGGACCGCTGAGGCATTCCAGTATTTAAAACATACGAGGTAGAAAAACACAATACATAAAGCTCTCTTTGGTCGTCCACCAAGATAACTTGACAACTAACTGCCAAACAGCTAGTCCTGCCAAATGCTATGAAGTTTTGCAAATAACAATTTATAATCTATAAGATCAAAGTATTTCGTGCAATATGAAATAAATAGTGTCAACTTGTTCACGGGAAATCACCTTAGGCTATAATGATAATTCTTTTTTTCCTTCGTGCCCCAGAAGATCCTAGCGGTTGTGATATTGCAGCAGAATATATAAAACTAAGATACTATTCATACACTTTCAAAGACGATAGAAAATGAAAAAGATCGAACTCATCAAGGGAAATTGAAAGATAAATCGCACAAAGCGATTACACTGGGAAAACGTTCACGCTTCCTAGAAAATAAAAGATAATCACATTTAATGAATAAATGTTCTCTAACATTATATCCCACAAAACAAAGGTGGCTATCATCAAAATAGCGTTGAACATAGACTTCCCAAGCCAGTTTACGCGGAAAAAGTTTATTTCATCAGAAATGTTGAAGCCTGTAGACTCTAAATCGGTAAAGGAGATTTGCATGTGAATTAATGGTAAAGTATTTTTGAAGCCCTATTTAAAATATAATTTGTATGAGAAATGTTTGTGTCCAATAAACACACATGAATCCTACAAGACATATAGAGAACGCATTAAAACCATACTAAGTACCGTATAAGAACTTTATAAGATATATAAGAACACATATGAAATATATAGGAAACTTCTAACAAGTTTATTATATGGTTTTTATATGTTCTTATATATCTTATATAGTTCTAATAGATTTCTCATATGGTGCTATACATTCTTATATATCTTGTATGATTGATATGTGTCTATTGGACACAATAAATTTCTCATACAAATGGACATTTCACTAAGGAGGGAAAGACAAAATAGAGAGTGGTGTCAACAAAAGCGAGCAGGTGTATGAAAATGTACAGAGCTTAACAGGTTAGCATCAAAGTTACCGTGAATTACGTCGTGTCGAAAGAAAATTTCACGGGTGTGTCGGCGAGTGGATAGATTTTGTAAATTGAAACTTCTGATTAGGTAGGCGTAGTAATAATAGCATCTGCTCTTGAAATACCTATCATATAGATTACAAATAAAATGTTTTTGTACAGTCTCAATTCGCGACACATCAAAAGCCGTCAACGACTTCCTTGCTACAATACCGAACTCAAGTTTTGTTTGTACAAGGCAGTAAAATAGTCGTACAATGCAAAATATTTCCTAAAGTAACATGAGAGGCAATAGAGTAAAGTGTGTTCCAAGAATTATACGAAGTTAGTTTTCACTGAGCGCCCTTGACGGAACCCTTGCTGGTTCTGGTCCTTGTGTGTTTCTTTCGTTTTAAGTCAATCAATATGCTTATACGTTGCTTTTTCAAATACCCTAAAAGAGAGCTAAGATGAGAAGTTTGTCTATAGCTACTAACGCAGCCAGTGCGACCAGATTTATGTATATGTACCCCTACCGCATTATTGCATTCATAAGAAAGAAAATACATTTACGTGTAGAGATATGCTAAAATATGTGAATCACCTCTGGAGCAAAAGTAACTCTACATTCCTTTAAAATAAAAGCAGGAATTCCGTCCTCACCGGATGACTTTTTTGAAGCGAGTTTATTAGTTGCGGAGGGCACATCTGCAAGCGCTAGCTTCAGCATCGCTAAGCAGAGGGTAGATTCAAAGAGAGCATCCGTTTTAACAGTGCACGGAGTAGTCGAATTACCGACGGAAGAAAATAACGTAACAGTAAGATCGCATACACGGGGCGGCTCAGATATATACTCAGAAGCATATTGTAATGCATTTGTTTTCGATCGACTAGATATACCTCGCATAGTTTCACTGAACGTTTGGATCGCGTTTTTGCTCGCGAAATTCAGCTGAATTTCGACATTTCTCTTGATGACGTCGAATCAACTTTTAGGCCACTGAACAAAACTATATTCGCAACTCCAACGCCCTGTAGGTGGCGCGGCGGTAGTTCCAAGATGGCGGAAAAGACGGGGATAGATTCTCCAGGGTTTCCTATGCGCCTGTTCGCTGACGCTGGTCAGTGCGCTAAAAATGATTTATTTGTCCGCAAACGCGGAGTGGCTAGGGCAGGATCATATTACAGGTGACGGAGATGTTGATGCGCGTTAGCAAAATGAGCATGCTGATATTTAAAAGTTGCAGAAACCTCGACTTGTGAAGCTTTGTGGTGGGCGAGCGCGTTTTACGTACCGGGCACGTCACTGTTTGTGGCAGAATATTTTTGAGGGTGATGAAGATATTGTGTTTGCGCTTTGCCTGGCCATTACTGCTCTAAAAAGTGAGCCGCGCACGGTGACCGTGAAGCTTCGGAAGAGCAGCGTTCACAGTATTGAATGTCTTCGTGTCACAGGCTCGCAACTCGCTGCTCACCGTCTCGGTTTTAGTGTAGTGTAACACGTGATCAAACTGCTTTATGGTTATTGATGGGAAGTTTGTTACCGCAGGCTACGACCGGAGGCTCGCGCTGCGCCTTTGAAGCACAATTTTCAGCGCGTGCCAGGGGCGTTGCTGTGCTCAAGGTAGCCAACGGTAGCCTGTGGTAACGCTATGCTAAAACTGCTTATTAGCATAATCGGCGTGTTTAGGGGTTTTATTTATTGCTCTACCAGAACTGCATATTTTAAAATACCGCAATTTGTTTTTTCTTGGTTCCGTGTTTTTTTTTTCAAATTCGCGGTTCCTTTTGCCGGAACTGCCCGTTCTAAGCTCTCGTCACGAACGGCTGGCAAATACAGACGCGCTTAAAATGCTTCGGGCATTTCTTTATTTACTTTGTAATTACCTGAAAGCAAGTACGCGTATTCTAACTTTTAAAAGTGTTTAGAATAAATTGTCATGTTCCTACGGCCTTAAAACGCAAACCCATTCCCGACGTGTATTGCTCGACATATCGTTGCGCGACCAGTTTTCGCCTACATAGGGTAAAGAATACACTTTTCGTAGACCGTACGCTAGAGCTCTACATTAGAGAGTTTTAAAATAGCGCACGCTAAAGCTTTGCGTACGCAAAGAATAGCGTCGTTGCCACTGCGCATGCGCCGAACGCTTACGTTTTGAACTTTGCGTGCGCTATTTTAGCGTGCGCTATTTCTCGGAAATTGCGTGCGTACGCAAAGAGTCTTTGCGCTCCTCCAAGGTGGATTCGTAATGAGAAGTGGGCTAAAGCCAAGACGAGCAGAGTTAAAACATGGCGGCTCCCCGACTCATGGCTGCGCCCGCTTTGGCAGCGTCGTGGGCGCGACGTCGGCGGCATCCTCGCGACTGCGATTTTCAATACGGGACGACATTGCACTCGGTTTGGAAAACCCAGTAAGGTGGGCAACGATCACCGGCCACTTGATGCTTGCGACGCGCGAACATTTCTCGGCGAAGGTCAGTACACGAGACTTCTCTTGCCGAGGCGACGCAGGCGGACACGACCGGTCGACCGCTCGCGTCACATTCTCATATTTAAACATATCTAATTCTTTGGACAAACAAAACATTTTTTTTCTCAGGTTACGGCATTTTTTGTACGAAATAAAAATTGGGACTATCTTGGTGGCGTTGCAAGCAAGAGATGCTTGGGCTTTTGCGTCGCGGCGGAGAAGCGCTATTCTAAAACTCTCTTGCGTAGCGTGCGCTAACGCAAGCGCTAAATCTAGCGCCAGCGTGCGCTAATTTTGCGTACGTTATTGTAAAACTCCCTATCATTAGCGGGAGCATTTGCCATCACGTTGAGCACAGATCGAGCTGGCGGTCATGCACAAGACCAGAAATCCGTAGCGTATGCGATATACGAAAAGTTCCTTATGAAATTAGACATCGCGTCCTTCGTGCAACGCTGTTGCGAGGTGGAGCACAAGAATCCCTATTGTAACGCGCTCGCTTTTTTCGTTAGAACGGCTTACGCATCAAGGCCGACAGCTCCTTCACCTTCCGCGCCGCCGCCGCCGCCGCCGTCCCAGGTTCCTCTAGTTCTCCGCTCGTCCGCGGGAGGGCGAGCGGCGGGCTGGAGTTGCGGATAGGCAGACCCTGCCATTTCTTTACGCAGGTGTTCTTGTACCCTTTACGATGCCTTGCTTTCGTACGCGACGCATCACGTAGTTATCAGGAAAGCCAAACGGGTCTTTGCTAGTTCAACCACTGCTTCTAGATGGTATGCAAACAGTTGTTGAACCATTTGTGGCAACCACAGCGCTGCTCCTGTTGCTATTTTTTGTAATACAGAAATTTATTTTATTCGTTAATAGATTTAACGACAACAGAGAATGCATGAACATGAAATTCAAGCATCTTGTTGAAAGCTCCGCAGATGTTCTCTTAGGGTTGAGAAATATATGTCGTCCGTAATTCAAAAGATTAAAACAAATCTGTATTACATTTTTTTTTATTTTAGAGCGGCCAATATTTTAGTTCTCTCTGGATCTGGCGAAAGTCCAGCGCTCTAGTCTCGAGTTCTGTGAAAATGAATTCCGCTGCCCCAATGACAATCAATTATTTAAGGGAAATCTTCATTGAACAAATAATGATAAATTTTACATCCGAATTTAACACGGAGAATCATGTAATAAAAAAAGTTTCCAACATTTCTTTTTAAATATATAAAAGCTTTGCATAAATCGCATGTCTTGAGGAATATGTTTATGTATCCGATGTATAGCCCCCATGGCCTTCAAGATGGCGTTGCCCTCTTTAGATAACCTAGTGCATCACTTCATGGTTTGGCTGAGTCCACGATATCTAATTGAAACACAAGCCACGTATTTCTATGAAACGCTCTGGGTATAGGTGTCACTGAGTCCTGAGTATTGTGGAGATTCCTGTGATCTCCCTTCTCCGATGGCTGTGATTACAGCCGCGGGTCGGAACGTCGACTCCTTCGCCGTGAGCTCCGACCTGTGCGTGAATCGGAGGATCCCCTGTCCTGAAAGGCGCTCCCCTCACTCTCTACCGGGGAAGCTCTTCTTTCCGCTTCCCTGCTAGGATGCCGATCACTGATAACAGGCGAGGAGGTTTCGCTTTTACTTTTTCCGCTTTCGGGAGGCACACTCGTCCGGTGACCGCAAAAGAGATAAGACGGGTGTCGCGGACCTCTATGCTTTCCCAGTCTTGGCTAGCCGGAAATCCGGGTCTGGCAGGTAAGGACCTCTTGCCTTACCGGCGCGGGGTGCATTTTGGATCGAGACATAGTACCTCGCATAGGAGAATGTTTTAATAAATGCTGTTAGACTCTGTCCTTGCTCTGGCACATGTGTCTCCTTTTCCTCTATATTCGAGAGAATCAGACAAGGCGGTCCATCATTGGCACCGAGGGAGGTATCTATCGTACTTACCCGCGATAATGTAGCCCTAAACGTCGTCCCCATTGTCGCGCAGATGCGAAGACCGCGCTACTAGGTTTGACGTCTCCTTTGAGATCACCACCGATATTGGGATAACCCTTTGGTTACTCCTCGGTACCTCTGTTAGTAGCTAGGAAAGCCCACATTATTGAGAGAGTTCGGCGGATTTTTTATCCAGCCGACATTCTTAGAGCGCCTTCAGGAAGCCTAGCAATTATGCCCGCCACTTCACGACTCCTTACAATTGCCATTGGTGAGTCTTCATTACCCTAGCCAGACAACAGAACTTGGGGCGAATCACACGAGTAAGATCTTATGATTTTTCTAAGATCTTATACTTAGCTCTCTGATGCAAGGCTTCTCTACTGCTGACAGGAAGAGGAGTGACAAAAACACTCCTTTGATACGTCGCACAAGAGTCGCACTAGCTGGTGCAAAGTGTGCCAGAGGCAAACTGACATTTCATCTCCATTCTCGGGCGAGACATAGACTCCGTTTATTTGTTGAATCCGCATGACTATCCCATCAGTAGCCCGGAAGAAGCAGTTTCTTGCGGGACTTTTCAGAACATATGGGTAAGTATCCACAAGCCAATTTTTCTCTCTTCAATCACTTGGCGAAAGAATGGTAACAGGCAGTTAATCGCTAGAATCTCGTCATTTTATACTTTTATTTTTCGAAACTGCCCCGTACATTTACTTTCCGAGTAGGCAGGGCTCGATGAACCGTAGCAGAATGCTTTGCAGATCATATATCAAATCAAAGCCCCCATCCCAAACGTTTGTCCGTCCGTGCGTCCATATATCCGTCCGTGCATTTTCCGCTAAATGTATTTAATCGGGGAGCAGAGGTCACGTAACCTATCGTCACATGACCTATACACGAAGTGAAGAAATTGTTATTACGTGACCTACACGTTAATTATGTTTGCTAGATGAATAGAGCAGAAAATCTGACGTCGTCTGATCTAAAAAAACAATTGATTTTCCCCGCTGGATTTAGCGGAAATCTTTACATTCCGATACCTATACACCAATTCAGTTTTCGCTAAGCATGCCGGGGTAAATTGACGTCGCGTGACCTCGATAACAATTCAATTTTTCCTATCTATTGATAGGAAAATGTATACGTCACATGAGACGCCAATTACTTTTCGTCATCCCTTCCCTTCCTTTCCTTTCTTATCCCAACCCTTAATAAGGTAGGATGTACTCTCCATCTACATCCCTTCCTCTCACTCCCCTCCTTGATGATGTGACACACCAATTCGGTCTCATTGCTAAAACTAGAAGAGAAATATACGTCTCGTGACATATCATGCATTCCCTCTCCTCGTCCCTCTCTCCAACCTTCACCTCTCCTTTCCTCTCCCAATCCATCTACTCACCTTTCTACCATGTCCTCCGCCATCCCTGTCCTCCTCCTTCTCTTTTCTTCCTCTCTTCCATCCCCTAACCTCCCCCTACAACATGCCTTTCCTCCATCCTGCCCCCCTCCCCTCCCTGCACCCTCCCCTCACTGGTTACTAAGCAACCAATTCAGTTCACCCAGAATTGATAAAATTATATGTTCTTCATTGCCGGAACAGCTGTTTAATTTCTCCCAAACAATGGAAATAATCGCTCCTAAACTACGCACTTTTATTTCCCAAAACTTGAAGGCCTGGCTGAATTTCAGCAGAGTGCTTTGCCGGCAAAAACAGGGTCTACATAATTATAATTTTTCTGGGTTTTGCGGTATGATGGAATAATTCATAACGTGCGTAGTTAGTACTTTTGCTGGCCTTGATTGGGAACACGCAATGAATGTATCAGAAATGATTGGAATTAAAAGGATTGAAACGAAATGAATACGCCATGAATTTAGCTGAAATGATTGATTTATTCAAATATACAGGGGGGTCGGTGGCCGATAAAGGTAGCGCACACCAGCTCGGTGCACGTGGATTGAAAGCTAGCGCTGCAGGACCCAGGAGTAGTTTAGTTCAATCTCCACCTTTGCCCGCTTTGATCTGGATGAGCATCGTACAGTCGTGCGGTCGTGAATCACTAATGCGTGGTGCACGTTGAATAGCTTAGGTTAGCGGTTGTACTGCAATGGTTACATTTTTTCATCTACAGCTGAGTCACCAGATGCCTATTGAAGCTAACTTCCGGTTGTAAAAATACACTCGCAAGATTATTATTATTTAGAATGTGCAAATTAAGGAGATATAGCTTCAGAAAGCTTTAGAATGCAGCTTAGGCAGAAAGGTGTATTATTATTAAAAGTTGGAAATAGATATGCGATACAGCAATGACGCAGCATTTTTGAAACAGAGGCAAGAATCGGAAAATAGAAGGCTTATTAGCTTTCGCCTCGATTAGGTTTTTTCTTCAGCACTCTTTGAATATCTATATTGCTTAAATCAGTAAATCTCCAGAGTTCATGCACGTAGCATTTGTTTGTATAAAATAGTGATGTATAAAGGCGATCTTTGTTGTGAATATTTAAATTATTTCAACTCCAAAATGCTTATTACGCATACTATTTCTGGAGCTTGTTCGGAATGGAAGCTTGGGCGTGTTTGTATAGCATGATTATTTAAGACGCACAGCGAAACAGACGGGACGGAAGAAAGGAGACAAACAACCGCTGAACTTACAAATTAACTCTTAATCGGCAAAATGGAGCCTATGGCGTCGGTAGCAGGAACTTTGTTAAATAAAATTAAATTAGAAGGTGGTGCAGATGTGGAAAACACTCCTAAATAAACAAGCAACAAAGTTGCCGTGGTCCCCTATTTACATAACATTTCCCATGGCTTAAAGAAAATAAGGAAGCGGGTAGACGTCACTGTGGTCTTCTCTGCCCCGAACAAGTTGTCTAAGCTTTGCAAAAATGTCAATTAGTCTACCGGGAGGCCTCTGGAGTGCACCAAGAAGCATCAAAATCGGTTTGTTCATTGTACAGAGAAAGTTGTTTACTCCATTTCACTATCCTATCGTAAACAGTACGTAGGTCAGACGGGCAGATGCCTCAATGATAGGTTAAGAGAGCATTGCTACAATGTAAACAGGGTAGTATCAGGCCACTTGGGCATTCATTGTCGTGACTGTGGCCGGGATGCGGAATTAAAAAAAATGTACTGTCATTGCAAGAAGTGCCAATGCCTTGACCAGGTAGATTATAGAGGCAGAGGAAGATTGGGGGAAGATTGTGTCAGCGCCCCGTCAGTTCTTTTGTCGGCTAAAGATTCAGATTTTTTTTCATGACGACAGCATGCGCGATGATTGTGTGGGTTTCAGTGGGGTGTTATTGGCTTTGTGTGTTTCCTTTGTTTGATCGTGTATATAGACTGCGCCTTGACGATTAAAACTTCAGTTGTAAGTTCAGTGGCCGTCCCGTCTGTTTCGCTGTACGTTTTAAATATTTCTGAAAGTTTAGTCCAAACGTTTTCGATGTGATCAATCCAAGACGTGCTTTCACAAAGGAATACTGCAGCAGTTTCAATTACCGTAAATGATAATAGTATTATTAGCATATTTAGGGACAGAATATGTTTACTTGAGTTCATGAATTTGTGTATGTACTCACAGAGCCGTTATATGTTTATAGAGGGCAGGGTATTTCAGGCTACACTGTCTGCATTTTATTCGGCATTCTTTAACAAGACTATAAGGTGAACAAATTAATTCAATTATTAGTTTAAAAATTCTAGCTTTGGTCTTGCTGGCATTTGCAACAATGGAAAGTGCTGCATTAACAAAATTTGTATTCGGGAGATGTAATTTCTGTTTCCTGACAAAATACTTGACTGTACGTATAAAAATAATCTCACTTAAATGACGGTATTGCACTTATTTCGCACATAAATAATAAATTTTACACCATAGTGTATAGTGAATATTTCTTATAATAAGCAAAACATAAAAAGGGGACCTCGCCTGGTCCATTGAAGAACTCTGCGATTCCTATTAAAAGGGCACTGTAATCCTATTTAAGCGTGTAGCTTTTTTGCGGTTTCCACATTTCTTGTGATTCGGGCAACACAGCGGACACGGAGAGAGTAACAAAATATCAGTGCGTCATATTTTAACCGGACGACGCGGAAGCCTCCTCCACCTACGCGGGCGCCCCGTTGTACCGAACGCGCGCGGCATGTGACGACATCGTGACGTTGTAGGTCCTGGCCAGCTCCTGGCTTACGACTGGTCGGAGCCGCTAAAATACTTTTTTTAATGAAAATGCAAAATATAAGGGGCGCGAACCGTTTCATTTAATTCTGAGAGTAGTTTTTGTTCAATATTTTAGACCAGAAAAAAAATGCAGTTTAGAATGTACGGAAACGAGAAATGACCCGTCGACATACCCGCCGCCAAGCGGTGGAAAAGGCGGCGCAAACTTAAAAGGGATAGTGGGATCAGGCGCCGACGCGGAAAGGTCACGAATGTACGCGGCGGCGCTGCGGTCGTATGGGCTGGAAGATCCGACCGGTTCTGAGCGTTTCGAAGGCCTTGGGCGAGGAAGTTTGGCTTGCGGTTTGGCCGTTGGGCGGTTTGGCAGCGCGAAGTGGCTCCCGTTCAGAACTGATCTTTACCCCGTGTTTGCTATCGTTTGTGTCCAATGAAGTGTCATGCCTAATTAGTGTTTAGTAGCGCAGCAAAATCAATGCGAGCCGCCCTGCCTACCTGCTTCACCCAGCGTATCCAGCATATGCTTTAGTGGCACCCGGTCGAGCCGTCGACACGGAGTGCGGAAGCCGTGAGTGCTCGCTGAGCTCACTGCCCCTCCTCTTGTTTACGGCCACCCAAGCCAGGACCAGGGACGTCATGAAGGAGGTTATCTTTTGTCTCTTTTTGTAATTTTATTTCGCCTATAACTTTTACGATAAAGCGAAATCCGAAAAAGAGAAGTATCACTAAGTTACTACGTTCAGTGCGCTCAGGTTCGGTGCAAATTAAAACCAATCAAAAAGTTGTCGCGGGGCCCCTTTAGCCAAAAAGCACATCGGCTAGTTTTTCGAAACATTATGACGGTTATGAAAAGATGACTATAAGAGGGAAAACGTAATACTTTAAAATTTGTATGAAAATAAATTTGTCTCAAATGTACAGTAGCCGACAAGCCCAGCGTTTCCTAAAGTCTTCAAAAGTATATATAGTTCACAACTTCCTTTCAAAACTTTCAAGAACTAGGCAGAGCTACATGTGCGTTAAGGTCGATAGAATGTCCAAGGTAAAAGCGCAAAAACTTTCCAGTTCTTAATATCCCGTTAGCACTCTGCTGCCAATGAGTTTAGAATATTCGCCAAAAAGAATGCCGGAAGAACGAATCACAAACAAATGAGCGTCAACAAATTAAGCCACGCATTGATTTTCCTAAAGAGTAACGGGAAAGGAAAAAGTGTTTCTTTAATCAGACTAACTGGCACAAGCATGTCACAAAACAAATCTTCCGTGAAAAAACGTTT
Source organism: Ixodes ricinus (assembly GCA_037355805.1). Lineage (NCBI taxonomy): Eukaryota > Metazoa > Arthropoda > Arachnida > Ixodida > Ixodidae > Ixodes > Ixodes ricinus. Next base: position 35,774 of record JAZHYW010007463.1, read on the forward strand.
TTAGCAATATTTACGCCACAGGACGTAATTTAGTCGGAGTCAGAATTACTCCACATTTGAAACTCCCGCTCTTTCGACCCGCGCGTAGAAGTACGCCACGCCCCTCGCTCTTGGATTGGCTTTTGTGTTGATTTAGCTGCGGAGTTGAACGACGTACGCAGCGTCTCGAGTCCTGATGCGTCTTGTGTGTGTGCTACAGCCTTTTGTAACTTCTGTGTTCTGTGCGAACTGCGGGAAAATTAGACCCTGAAAGGAAGCCTTCTTGGCCACTGTGAGCAACTGGGTCTTCGGACATACGAAGATACGCAGCGGAGGACGGCTGAAAGCAACGAAGACGGCGCATCACCTAAGCCTCCCAGTGCCTTCGGCGCGATCCGGTACGGAAAAGCGTCGGGACCGCCCAGTGCTCATTCCCGGGCGTTCGGTGCACCCGTGGTGCTAATCTCGAAGGGCTCCGGAGCGAAATGACGAGAACATACCTGGACACGTTTGTTAGTAACGCGAACGCCCGATTGGCGTCAAACCAGATAACATTTAGCTTGTTATCTTTCGGGGTCGACATGGCTGCTTGAAGACTCGCTGTCGCGATCACGAATCGGGCAGCACTTTACAGAGACAACGGCGCCGCTCTACAGGAGCTGGCATCTCCAAAAAGTCGGCATTTGCACGCATGAACAGAAAAAAGGGGGAAAAACCGCAAAGAAACCAAAGAAGATGCACTTACGAAAGCAAAGAGAACACCCCAGAAAACGAAAGTAACATACCGCGATATGAAAGCCAGAACCCCGCGTCGCTTCCTATCACTCACGCGTACGACCGCTCTAAACACACACTACTTCACTACAAGAAATCTCGCTCAAGCGCCTGGGTCAACAGGAAACACTGTCACTTAGACGAAATGACTAGTCGAAGTAGGCACGACAGGCCGGAGCAGAGACAGCGGCGGCCATGCTTTTGTTTGTTATGGTATGAATCCAAACAGGAGTGCCCATATTGTAAACTTTTCTAAATAATAATAGCTCTCATTACATGGCTTACTCTTTAAACTTAAACATACGCAGCTCAAAAAGAAATTACAACTCACCGCACAGGTCCAACAACCAAGATCTAAGCTGTTAATCAATCTCTTAGCAAATGAGACGAGTTGCTGTCACACGTCACTCCATGACGTATGATACCAACTTTGTGCCGCGCGAATTAAGACAGACAAAATAGTCGAAAACTAAGATCGGTCTCACGCAATAAATCTTAATCTAAAAGGTTTTGTTTCTTCTTTTTTTCACAGAAAAATTGTTTTGCAAAAACCTTGTCTCTATTAGGTTGCTAAAAAAACAATTTTGTCTTCTTTGCATTGACTCCTTAGGCTGTGAGTAGTATATTTTGTTAGGAACCTGTCTCATTCGAATATGAACGCTTCTGGGATACATTCCTCACGTTGACCAGCAGGACAATTAATTACAGCACTTGATGTAATTTGTATGTTCTTAGGCACGCGCTTGATGTCAAAATATACTAGATACTGGCACTCAGAAAAATTGGTAGGGCATATTTGAGTTGACGTTTTACGCACTATATAGCAATGCGAATAAGAGCGTAACCATATTTAAAGAGTGTGCATTTTGTTAGGTTACGCATTTATATACAGTGGTGAATAGATGACGGTCTCTTAAACGAGTATTATTCTGACTAAACGACTTTTATTTAAAAAGGAGGAAAAAATCCAATAAATGAATTTCAACAAAGAAGTAAATGAAGTGTACCGAATTTATATATATATATATATATATATATATATATATATATATGGGTGGTTTCATCTCAAATCGTGCAGGCAAAAAGGGTCGAATTTTTAATTTCGCTGAAAAAAATATATGTTATGGCGGCGTCTCTAAAAACGCAGTAGCCACAAACGGCAAGTCCGTCGGATTTTTTGTTCTCGACTTACGAATTTTGAAAGAGGCCGCGGCGGAAAGCAGTGTTTTTCACATCCGTCGTGGGTCGGATGTTTCGCTCGATCTCCCGTCGTGGATTTTCAGTCCACATTATATTAACTTTTTTCAAGCACTCTGTGGGCACAGGTAAAAGGCTCTAATACCATGAAATAAGTTTAGGCCTTTTGCTTTTTTTCTGTAAAAATGTCAAAAACGCCCCCTCGGTCAATTGTTGACGAACTTTGACAATTAAATACTGGCGATCTACTTGGGTTACATCAATATTTTTTATGTCTATGGAGAGCCCAAAACACGCTCTTTATAGATATTATAAAATGATTTACCTGTATGAAATAGTCATTGCGGGACGTTTACGTTAATGTTATGCGAAAACCAAAAAGTACGAATTTTAAGATCGATTTTCTCAAAAAACCCATTTTTTATTTTTTTTATTTTTTGTTAAAATGTAGATATGATAGTTGTCTACTCGAAAAGCAAGTCGAGAAAGTGTATATTTTGTTTGTATGTTTTATATTTAAGCATCAATATTGTACAAAAACGTGTTTTTACGGCTTGAAACGGACTTGCGAATTGCGCGTCTTCACAAACTTGGAAATATTTTTGACTTTTTTCAACGCACCCACATAAAAATGAAATACAGTAGGTCCACCCTGTTATATTTATTGATCATTTAAATTTTATTATAGGCGGCAAGCTACATTGGAGCAGTTCAAAAGAGAAAGCAACACTTCTTAACAGACCAGCAGGCGTCGTAAATTTTAATGTTAAGAAATCGGCAGACGTCCTATTGATTCGGGGCCTTCATTGGCCTATATGAACGTCCCGCCCTTTCGGAACCAGCAGATGACCACGACCTTTCGCGCTCGTTGTGTTAGATAGGACGGCCCGTGACAGTAAAGCGAGCAGCGCACCCTGTGTCACGAGGAGTGAAATGGTGCGAATGTGTCGTTGACGCGGCGAACAGTGACGGCCACCCAGGAGTAGTCAGTCAGTCAGAGTATTGCAGAAGGGAAAGCAAAGTAACTGTTGCCCGGGAGGATAAGAACACCATGGCCTTACAATATCGACGGTCAACAACAGTTCTGCCTGCCAAAACAACGCCGCGTGCGAGCTAAAACCGGCGGCGCGGGACGAAAATCGCGCACGCACACGAAGATGGGCCGGTTTCGTTAGGGATGTGGGAAAATTTTGAAACCAGCCATCCGTGCACGCGTGAGACGATACCGCGTATTTGCCCGAGCTTCGAACGCCCTATCCTAGAAATGGCCGTGCTCTGCAAAGTGGTTGTCCTGTGCTTGTCCTCCGTGTTTTATTCTTTCAATTTTATGTACTCTATCTCCCTCCGCGGAAATCCGATAGCACCGAAGGGTTATCTCTTTTGGAAACAGCAAAGCCCGGATACTAGCATCAAAAACGAGCGTGTTGGTAAATATACTTGTGTCTATTCTGCCCGGAGACTAGTTGGGTCGAAGTCAGCCTCCTTGACAACTATAACCGTTTGTGAAGAGTGGTCTTCTCCCGAGATGAAAAGTTAGCGCCGGCTGACGTGTTATTTTTTTTTAAAGGGAAGGGTTAAAGAAAAAGTTTGAGTAACTGCATGCAGTAACTACCTCGAAAGCTCCTCTCCCGATATGAAGCTCGAGGCATGTTACGTCTCGGTTACCCTCTCGCGCACCGCTGCTCGAAACTATTCTTCACTTTGTTCCGCACAGCCACGACGGATGTGCGGAACAGAGTGAAGAATAGATTCGAGCATGATCTGGACGCCATCATCCTGCCAGGCTTCAGTGTCATGGGACTGGACTCGGCGTCGGTCAGTTAAGACCTTTTTTTAATTTTATTTCGTGTGTGTTTCTTCGCCCCGCTGAACTTTGTTTCTCGGGTGCGGTTCTGCTGAACTTTTTTTTTATGTTTCATTACTAACTGTTTGTTAGCATTGTTTACTTGTTGGGTTTATTTCTTCATGGCGTAGCGGCCTGACGGTGCTGTAGAGAGCGTGTTCGCACGCATTTGGTTGTGTCCCGTTTAGGGAATGCCCGGAGGAGTTGGTTTTTGTTCTTGCCGTGTGCGGCTGAGTTTTTCTGTCTTAATTAACTTTTTTTTCCTTTACGTGTCGTTGACTTCTTTGTCTGACCAGGCGTGGACCTATCGCCTTGCCACGGCTCGAAGCTAAATCTTTTTTTTTTTTTACCGCAATTTTCGTTAAGATCAGAGTTGGGTAATTTTATTCTTATTTATTTATTTTTATTCCCTACCCTTCTCCGTGACAATCTCTCCGTGTGTTTCGGATCGTTTCTGTGTCATCACTTTTGTGTATTACGGAAGTGAAAGGATATTCCCTGGTGATCTGTGCGATGTGCGGTGAACAAACCCTAGCGTTTGGTTTCGGAAAGAATTGTATATAATAGATCAATGACGTGGTGACTTTTCATGTCTTAGTAATATGACAGCTAATAGCTAGTCATGCTAGTTTACAGTGAAAGTTTTATCAACCGAAAAAATACAACGTCTGTGCCTCTTCGATATTGAAAGTCTACTAGGCCTGCTGATTTGATTAGACATGTTTCTCGTGGTTTCCCGCTCTTTTCAAAACATAAATAACTATTCAATACCACAAAATGCGTTTATAATTGATTACAAAACGCAAAAAAAATGCAAGAAAACTTTTTTACAATTTATAGAAGCGCACGTTTTTTTTTTGTCTGACTTAGGTCTTGCAAAACGAAGACGTCTTTTTCCGATATTGAGGCTTAAATATAGAACATACAAACAAAATATACACTTTCTCGACTTGCTTTTCGAGTAGACAACTATCATATCTACATTTTAACAAAAAATTAAAAAAAATAAAAAATCGTTTTTTTTTGAGAAAATCGATCTTAAAATTGGTACTTTTTGGTTTTCGCATAACATTAACGTAAACGTCCCGCAAAGGCTATTTAATACAGGTAAATCATTTTATAATATCTATAAAGAGCGTGTTTTGGGCTCTCCATAGACATAAAAAATATTGATGTAACCTAAGTAGATCGCCAGTATTTAATTGTCAAAGTTAGTCAACAATTGACCGAGGGGGCGTTTTTGACATTTTTACAGAAAAAAAGCAAAACGCCTAAAATTATTTCATGGTCTTAGATCCTTTTACCTGTGCCCACAGAGTGCTTGAAAAAAGTTAATACAATCTGGACTGAAAATCCACGACGGGAGATCGAGTGAAACATCCGACCCACGACGGATGTGAAAAACACTGCTTTCCGCCGCGGCCTCTTTTAAAATTCGTAAGTCGAGAACAAAAAATCCGACGGACTTGCCGTTTGTGGCTACTGCGTTTTTAGAGACGACGCCATAACATATATTTTTTTCAGCGAAATTAAAAATTCGACCCTTTTTGCCTGCACGATTTGAGATGAAACCACCCATATATATATATATATATATATATATATATATATATATATATATATATATATATATATATATATATATATATATATATATATATATATATATATATATATATATTTTTTACCTAAACGTTTATTCTTATCTGGTTTTGCCGAGGTGCCCCATTGGATTGGAACTTCTCTCACTCTCGTTGATGTCTTATAAAAGTAAGGTAGGAAGATGAACAATAACGTTTTAACAGTTCTGAAGTAAAGGTTAACTAACCGGTCAATTCTACTACTGTTTTACTTTTGCAAATAGTAAATTACCGTCAAATAAAACATCTAAAATATGATAAAAATGCTGCGACAAGTAACCTGTATGTGGTAAATTGTTGGCGCAGCATATCATAAACACCCTAGATAGGTCAGATTGGATCTCAATATCATTATAATGCTGGTCAATTCGTTTCTATATATATATTTATTCAATTAGGTATATCGCACGAATTAAGCTGATTAATTAATATTTTGTTATATTCCGCTTCACCTTATTTTAAACATTTATGGGATGTGACAACAACCTGACATACCATTCTTATACTACAAAAATGTAATAGGACACACTTTATTTTCTGGGTGACACACAGGTATATGTTTTGCCGAATGCCTATTTTATGTTTTTATTAAACTGTATATCAACTATACTTTCTCGCCCCTTCAGATTCTCTACTGCGGGTCTCACATTCATTTTTTATAGAAATATTAGTTTCCAGTACATCAAAGTATAATCGACTGGCACCCCAAGGAAAGCTTTCGCAGCTTACTTAGATGATGGCTTGGTGTAATCCTACGGTCGTAGCTCCAGAGTATATTGTCCAATATTTGAAGGTCGACGTCGTCAAAGATGCCAGGCGCCGGGTAGCTTCTGCAAATAAGTAAACAAAATTAAAACTTTACACTATACTTCTAAGCACTCTGAACTATTCAAAGCATGCATCAAATTGAATATATCACGCTGTAGTTTTGCGCGAAGAATAAATTTTCGAATCAAAGTAATTTAAACAATATTGCCCCCAAAAAAATCCTAAAAGCGAAATGTCGAATCAAGCGCGAATGATAAAAGATACTATTGGCAATATTTCAAAAAATGACTCTAAGCATACGAGCGTTTTTATTAGAGCAAACATGTGCAGTGTTTATTATCATGTAAAGAACCAGAAACAAAGACAGGTCAGCACGGATAAAATAACGTGAACAAAGAAGGGCGAACTGAAGCCGCATCTGGCCGGTGCGCCACTCATCCACGTGTGGATACACGGTGTGCTACATAAATGCATGGATGTGGCTGGAGTTCTTAAACTGGGCGACTTCTTCCACCACCTGGCAACCCTAACATTTCGCTCGACGCAGCCGATGGCTTAACGAAAGAGAGCGGTTAATTTATGAGGCTATTGTAATTTTCTTAATAATTTGCTACAACGAACGTAACAACCGATAATAGGTTTATAGATGCACAAAGTTGACTGTAAGTGACATCAAATGCTTGAATTCAACTTGGCGACGTGCGTGGTTCATCGGCCGTTCGCCTAGCGCATCCAAGCTGGAAACCTGACCGCTTCATGCAAGGAACACAAACGACTGATAGAAATTTGAAACCGTAACCAAAGTTTTATAAAAACCAAATTTCCCGGCGTTTTGGGATCAGCTCGGTCCCCTGGTCGCAGGTGACTGTGGGTTGGACGGAGAAGCAAGCCGCTTATGTAGGCCGATTGTGGTTGCTGCGTCCGGGCTTTTCCACGAAGCCCCACAGCTCCTGACAGATAAACGCTTGGGATAGTTCCCGACGACCTGTTGATGTAATCTTTTGTTGTCTAGATGTGCCAGGATTAAAGGTGCGGAAGTTTGTGCCAGTGTCGTTCCATGTCCAGAATCTCGGTTTTGTCGAAGGACACGCTGTGAGCCAGTTTCGCTGCGTGTTGAGCGAGGGTACAGGCATGGACATCGTTCTTCTACAAGTTAAATTGGTGGCGGCGAATTGTTCCGGGAAGTTCACAATCACCAGTGATCAAGAGAGCGAGCTGGTCCCAAAACGTCGGGAAATTTTTGTATTATTAAACATTGGTTTGAGTTTTAATTTTCAGTAAGTCTATTATTTTCATAACCAGACCGATGTCTGTCAAATATGTTTACGTTCAACTATTTATGCGACGACTACGGTTCGGACGCTTCTCAGCTCGCTAAAAGGTTGTGACACCTAAGCCGTACCAAAGCCATCTTCAAGTCCCACTCCACCTTCAACAAGACCTGCAAGAAACTCGGCCTGACGCCGAAAAGCCTACGCCTAAAACGCCTGGGCCAGTTGCCCGGGGACACAAGATCATCGACAGGGCTGAACTTCGCCTGCTCAACGCCCGCCTCCAGCAATCCAGAGAAAATATAAGGCAGAAGGATTTCGATCTGTCATTCAAGCACAAACAACTGAAATTCAATAAACCTGAGGTGACTTCACGCAGTTAAAGATTTTCCCAGATCCACTGCCCCTACTGCCACGAAGACAAGAACCTTAGAACACCAGCGCAAGATCGCGACTCTCCACCCGACGGCGTTGTGAACCGTCATTGATTACAACTAGCGCTTCGCACGATATCCTTTCTTGGAGGGTGTTCACGTCAACAGAGACTTCCGTTGTGGCGAATTACATGGTTTCAACACCACTACAGTGCAGCCCCGAATCTTCATGAAGCGGTCGCTACGGCATTCCTGAGCTAAACCCTTTTCTCCGGGAAGAAGTACGTCTAAAAACATTTGGTATCATCGAGCGAGGTGGTCGGCTAGAAGAAGACAACGTATCATCCGCTGAGCACCAGGCCTTGCGAACTCCGAAAGAGGACGACAACATTGTGGTTCTTCCGGCACAGAAGAAAACGCCACCGTTCTTCTCAACGGTGAGTACAAAGAGAACATGATGGCGCTCCCTTCCACCTCTGTGTGTACGCCCGTTCGAAGGAACTCGACTGCAAAGATCTAGGAGACCTTCAACCGAACGCTCTCAATCATCTACAAGAAACACCCGGACTCGGGGTCTCTACCTCAGAGCTTATATGCCGAAATGGGCCTGCCCCAACCTTCTATGGCCTTCCAGAGATCCCCAGGTCCGGTGTGCTCCTCCGCCCCATTGTTGGTTTTACCACATTCACGTTTTGATCAGTGTCGACGTACCTGCACTAGCTGTTGTACTTGCTCACCGGCAACACCTCCACATTCATCATGAACTCAGCTAATTTCGCCGACCTCGTCTAGGGACTTGAAGTACACGCCGAAGAGGCTCTCCGGCTCGTTCGACGTTGTGTCACTTTTAAATGAGCGTTCTTATAGCGCTTGCGTTGTCATTTGCTGGGTCTTAGCTAATGGATTTCACGAGTCAAGCGGACAGTACATGCTTGTCCGTTGACGAGATCTGCCGTTTATTGGATCTCTGCCTCAAAAGCACCTACTTCTCGTTCGATGGGCTTCTCTTCAAGCAGACAAGCGGCACCGCTAGTGGAGCAGCTATCTCGGTCACCATGGCCAACCTCATGAGGGAACATACTGATCATCAAGAACTTGCTTTGTTCGTGCCGAAGCCGAAGATCCTTCTTCTTTATGTGAACGACTGCTTTTCTGTCGTTAAGACCACTGAAATCGACAGTCTTTGCCAAAACTTAAATCTCGTCGAACCTGCTATTCAGTTCACCGTGGAACGCACGAATGACGGTGCGCTTCGTTTTTGTACATCCCTGTGGAGCCGACTTCAGAGAAGTTGACCTTCTTTATGTACAGGAAGCATACACATACCGGAAGCTACTTGAAATTTGAGTCTTACTGTCCCACAACCCAAAATATGTCGGTGGTCACTGCGCTGTTCAGACGTGCCATGTCTGGGTGTTCGACGGAGGAGTCTCTCCAATAAGGGGCCAGCAAAACCAAGGCCGGCCTTCAAAACAACGGCTACACCGAAATATTCATAAACCAAGTCTGGAATGAAGCGGCGCCGTCCCCGTCGCTTCCCGGTTCCGGTTCCTTCGAGCCGTCTGTGCCTACCATACGTAAGCAATGTCAGCGAGACCATCGGCCGCGTCCGTCGAAAACATGGGATATGGGGTCACTTGAAAACCGGTGCCCTCCATCCGTCACCGACGTTTTCTCCCCAAGGACAGAGCGGGAAATGAGAAGTCCTGAGGCCTCATCTATTGCGTCCCGTGCACGGAGCTCTACGTGGGGGAAACAAAGAACTTTCCGGAACGCCTCCGCCGCCACAAATACGACGCGAAAAAGAAAGACGTGCAAGCCAGTGCCGTCGCTGAATACGCATGCAAAACTGGGTCACAGCGTGTCCTTCGACAAAAACGAGATCCTGGGCACGGAATTACACTGCCGTAAACGCCTGCACCTAGAATCCTGGGACGACGTCAGTTGCAACAAAACATAACATCAACTATACGTGTTTTCACTTCCAAGAAAAAAGGACGTTTTGCGCATTGTTCGCACGCCGGGCGAAGTAGTTCTTACAAGGTTTGGTTGTCAGAGAAAGAAGCGATGCTTTTGGCGTTTGAAACGTATTCGTCTTGGTTAGATAACACATATCTAATCTAAAATGCACCTAGATATATCTTAATTCTCCACATAAAGGGAAAATGAGTAATGCTCCGCGAGTGCCGGACTTTTTTTACTACGGTTTTTGAGGTGAAAGCGGGTATAGCGGTCGGGCACTCTCTCAAGCGTCTATATGTCAGGAGCTTCGTCGCTTCGTGGAAAACCCCGACCGCAGCAATCACAACCGGCCTAAATGAGCGGCTCCCTCCTCCGTCCAAGCCACAGTCACCCGTGAGCAAGGGTCCGAGCTGGTCCCAAAATGTCGGGAAATTTCGTTTTTATTAAACTTTTGCATCGAGTTTTAAATTTGAGTCAGTCTATATTTTCCTACCCAGACAGATTTTTGTCAAAGATAATTACGAGAATCGCAATGAACAATATTTTATTTCTGGAAATGATACGATATTCAAGGCTTTTTAATGCAGACTGTATAAATATGAGACAAACCGGGGAGGATTATTTCACTCTAAAAAAGCGGTCTTAAATTAACCAGAATTTTCGCAAACATTACTGATATTAGATGCATCAAGCTATTCGAAAATTTGACTACTATGAGTCCCAAGAGTCGAATCCAATAATTCGGGCAAGTTATAATTCGATTAAAATTTTAAACTCGAATATTCGATACCCCTTGACGTTTTCATACACCATTCGTTCTCCATTAATACACACTGCGTTTTTAACAAGAACTACTTGTTGTATTAACCTGCGTGTTCGGAAGCGACTGGAGTGTTTGATGTAGAAAGAAGCACACGGCATATAACCGTATCCCAGTCATTTGAATGTTATTACTTTTCTAAAAGTGTTTTATATTTTGTTTCACAAAAAAGAACAACCTAGATTTAAGCTCTGTTTTATAACATGGTAACATTCAAGATTTCTATCGCGATAAAATTTAGGGGCGGAAATTGCTTGTCGTGTTAATTTTGCCCGGTGTATTTTCTGAGTAAGCCATAATTACTTTTGTTTCTTGCACGTCACGCAGGAACACATACACCTGTATATTTTTTTTACATTCGTGTGGAAGATAATACGCATTTATTTAAATATGTGTAAATTACGCAAAAATGAAACCAGTAATTAAACAAACGCAAAGAAAACAAATAATTAGAACGCAGTTGCAATTTTTACAACCGCAATAATCATAGCATCGAGAGACAAACGTGCAATAAGAAATCGATCCAGGCTAAAAGAAATTATTTGTTTTCACACTGTAACATCCCGGTTGATTGTTACATTCAAATGATCATACTGTATAAAAACACAGGCATGCGAACACAGAGAAAAGCGAATTAAATCAAATTACATATCAATTAAAAATTATCGTAAGAATAAATAGAAACTTAGTGCAAAGACGTTCACGTGATATTGAAAGCTAACACTATTGTAAACAAAATTGTAGATGCGCTAAAATGTATTACAATGCAAAAAAACAAATGAATAAGACACAAAGGTTTTAGCCCACGTAAGAGCACAACAGGTGGTGACGTCGAAATAAGGTCCTAGACGTCGGGCGACGTCGAAGTCCTTAACAAACTTTTTATCGACGGCATTGGTACGTCCACATGAGAGGTTCCGACAACGTCAAACACGCGACGTAGTGACAACGTCTTAAGTTTCACCTCGACGTCTTCAACAGTAATCGACGTCTGTTCGACGTCCTGTATGAGAAGTTCTTTGAACGTCGAACACGAGACGTCACAACAATGTCCTGAGCAACACCTTGACGTCTTCGACATTAATCGACGTCAGTTCTACGTTTTCTCCGGGAAGTTATTTGAACGTCGAGCACGAGACGTCCCAACAATGTCCTGAGCGACACCTTGACGTCATCGACATTATTCGACGTCAGTTCTACGTTTTTTACGGGAGGTTCTTCGAACGTTGAGCGCGAGACGTCACAACAATGTCTGAGCAACACCTTGACGTCATTGACATTAATAGACGTCAGTTCTACGTTTTCTTCTGGAAGTTCTTTGAACGTGGAGCACGAGACGTCCCAACAATGTCCTGAGCAACACCTTGACGTCATCGGCATTATTCGACATCAGTTCTACGTTTTTTGGGAGGTTCTTCGAACGTTGAGCGCGAGACGTCACAACAATGTCTGAGCAACACCTTGACGTCATTGGCATTAATAGACGTCAGTTCTACGTTTTCTCCTGGAAGTTCTTTAAACGTGGAGCACGAGACGTTCCAACAATGTCCTGAGCAACACCTTGACGTCAACGACATTATTCGACGTCAGTTCTACGTACTTTTCCGGGAGGTTCTTTGAACGTTGAGCGCGAGACGTCCCAACAATGTCTGAGCAACACCTTGACGTCTTCGACATTAATCGACGTCAGTTCACCGTTTTCGGCGGGAAGTTATTTGAACGTCGAGCACAAGACGTTCCAACAATGTCCTGAGCAACACCTTGACGTCATCGGCATTATTCGACGTCAGTTCTACGTTTTGTTTCGGGAGGTTCTTTGAACGTTGAGCGCGAGACGTCCCAACAATGTCTGAGCGAACACATTGATCACCCTGAACAAGCGCCTTAATAGAGCCCAAGGTGCTGTCGTATCACTTTTAAAATTTCTCGTCAATGTCAGCATTTTTGATACTGTGCATGCAATCCACCTTTCAACCTGGCTGAGCTGCAGAAATCTCTTACAATATTATCATTCTCGTGATTGTTGTTTTAGCAGGAATTGCTTAAAAAGCCGAGAATTCACAACAAAAATCAGTATTTAGCTCGGAGTCAGCGGGGCTGTTTAAAGCATTTTTAGCGTTTCTAACTTAATATCAGCGTCTTTGAAGCTGTAAGAGAATGATAATAATGTAAGAGATTTCTGCAGCTGAGCCAGGTAGAAGGGTGGACAGCATGCACGGTATCGAAAACGCTGTCATTGACGAGAAATCTTAAAAGTGATATGACAGGTCCTTGGGCACTATAGGACGCTTGTTTAGGGTGACTCCGATTTACACCTAAAACTGCGTAACCATGGAAGTGGCCGAAATTACCGATCACAAGGGAGCTGAAGGAACACCGTTCCCATGATTCCTAGAGTGCGGGCCGGGGCGCTTGGGGGATTTAGCAAATGGTCTATTCCGTCCGAATATACATGCTTTCGCGAACATACCTTCGAGCAACGAAGCCAAATCCGGTTGACTCCATTGTTTCATGGTGACCCAGGTCGAGACCGTTATCAAATGACATCCCGTTCAGTCTCAACGTATGCTCGACGTTTTATGGTCGTTAAATGGGACGTTATTTCAACGTTGACATAACGTTATCACAGACGTGCGCTCGACATTTTATGTCGTTAAATGGGATGTTATGATGTCGTTAATATGACGTTCTCAATTGACATCCCGTTCAGTTTAGACATATACTCGACGTTTTATGGTCGTTAAATGGGACAATGTGTCAATGTTGATGTAACGTTATCACTTGACTTCCCGTCCAATTCAGACGTGCACTCGACGTTCTAAGGTCGTTAAGTGGGACGTTATGTCGACGTAAAATCCACGCTTTTTCCAGACATTAGCCTTTCCATATTACGTCGAAAGGACCTGACGTTCAGACTTTCGACGTTCTTTCGACATGTGGTTCCTGACGTCATAGACGCTCTTTCGACGTCTTTTCAACGTGTCTGTGCTGCCTGGGAGGGTATTACATACATTCATATTTTTATTCAATCTTTTTTTGCACAATATCAGTTTCTTTTTGAACCTTTGAACTTCTATTATGCTCTGGTAATCCCTCGAAGGGTGTTTGAAGTAATAGATTATTTATGTGGATCGTGAATATTTGTAGTTCCACGATATCCGTGCACTAGGAGCGGATTTATCCATTTTCCGAACACATCAAACTGTCGCAATAAATGTTTTGATACGATTGAGGATAATATGAATCCTAGAATATTGAATAATGTTCAGAGCTTGCATAGAAATAACATGTCGGTGTATATAGCAGCAATAGCTTTAACTCAAATTAAATATCGGACTCCACTCATTGATAGTTCCCCAGTATCGACCTATAGATCCACAACGTCTTTTTTCTAGTACAAAGCTTTCTAATATAAACTTTATATTCCACATTTTAAATGCCTTAGCAATATAGTTTGTGTTGTGTCGGCGTACTGCACTGTCATACCGCATCATCTGATTGCTTCGTGCGCATGCTCCTCTGTGTATTATCGCGTATGCTCTGCCTAGGTTAACCAAAGCACCGCCCTCGTTTGTTCACTTTGTTCACTGCTCTTGTAACCTGTTGATTGGCTATGCGTTAATAAAGCAGTAAGCCCTGCAGCCCGACTGACGTCTGTTGTATTTCGCACCCCGATTTAAAACTTGGCGTGTTCTTTAGATATAAAATTCTGTTATATTCTCGAAAACTGACTGACATCAATCAGCAACTACTTTAGGGAAATAGTGGCACGAAGTCTTTTCACTTAATAATATTAGAACCTTATAATTTTGAATCGTAATACGCAAGATAATGTCCCCTAAACCGCTTAGAATATTGATATGTATTTCTAAACATTACCGAGAACTATATATTTACAATAAATTTGAGTGCGCTGAAGATGTCATTTGGACGGTTAACGAAAACACTTGAAGGCGCAAGCGAGCTTGTGTCAGTTTACTGCTTTTTTAAACACCTGAAACAACCAAAAGGAGAAGAAGCTGGGAAGCAAGTCAACCAGACAACGCCTCAAGGTCAGCTAATAAGTTTATTTAGTAAACTTCTTATATACACCTTTGAAACCAAAATTGTCACCAACATACACAAAACAAAGATATATATTTTTTATCTTCTTCAAGCTTTGCAGCCGCCTATGTGCACACTTATGACACACGATGACCTCGAGTGGTCACTCTACGTTTGATCGAAGCTCACAATTCTTAGCACACCCCTCCCGACCCTCGCCCAACCGGAACGACCTTGCTGGCCAAACCCACCGAGCGGATACGAAATTTCGAGGACACCGAAATACACATAACACTTCACGCTATTTGTCGTCTTCACACTGAAAACTAACATCCCCAAGATTCTTTCACACCTACACTATAAACAAAACACACACACACACACACACACACACACACACACACACACACACACACACACACACACACACACACACACACACACACACACACACACACACACACACACACACACACACACACACACACACACACACACACACACACACACACACACACACACACACACACACACACACACACAGACACACACACACACACACACACACACACACACACACACACACACACACACACACACACACACACACACACACACACACACACACGCACAGGGCAATAACTAAAATAATTAAAAACGCAGAAACGCCTTGGCACTGTCAGCAAGGTACACGGATGACTGGCTTATATAGCTGCCTATTAACTTAATTATAATGGTTTCTTTTACAACTCGTTTGACATCGTTGACCTCCTTGAGTACCACTTCCGTCCCCGACAACTGCGCCGTGCAGTTGTTGCATTCCTGTATATGTGTTGCTATCTCATAATTGACCTCTTTGATTTTAATGCGAAAGCAGTTACGGTCCCATCGGTCCCATGGAGAGCAGTCGGCGTTGGCTGTAGCCGCGATAAATCGGCACCAGAATTCCGGCTCGGCGAAACGATTCGAAAATTCCCATTGGTCCGAAGCGTCATAGTTACAAGGAACGCCACCCCACAGAGAAGCCCTCTCTATGGCGCTGCGGCCCGCGAGCCGGTAAAATTGAAAGGGTGGCGCGGGCGTGGCCACCCCCCTCTTCCCCCTGTCGGGTCACGTGTCAGGCGTGGCCGGAGGCCCAGAGGGGGAGGGAGAGGGTGAAATTCCTGCTCTCTCCCTGTGCACTATTATATCACGTGTTCTATGATCTGCTTTCACTCATATCACGCCGCCCGGTCGTGCTCTCCGGAGGAAAGCGGGGCGCGCTGCTTCGTAGGAATGTGCTGCGTGCACGAATGCCTTCGCATTCCTACACATAATCAGTCTTAACTCTAAGTGTCCTGCTGTAATGTTTACGTTTTTTTTATGTCCAGTTAGTCTACCGTTCTAACACCTAGAATTTTGCGCCACATACTTAAACCCACACACTAAGGCGTCTCATTACACGACTCTTTCCTCACAAAGTACCGAATTTTCTCCATTGGTGTTTCTGTCACCCCTTCCTTTCTCTTTGAAATGAAACAAGGTCGCCCAACTTAAAATCCGTATTGAACACCGCATTTATACCAAAGATCTTTGCACAAGCTTTTACATTGTGAGAAATCGCGTGGAAATATGACATGACTGGGAATGCTATTTTTCGATCTCTCTTCCCTCTCTTTCATTGACCCGGCTCATTATAGTTAATTGCCTCCTAAACAAATTTTCTCCGTATCCCGCGCTGCTCAGCCTCTCACACTGCCCTTTGACTGACTTCGCCATAAAAGTAGCTGAGTTTGAGACGTCGTATGGCAGACTTCCTTTCCGGCCTCTTCTACTTTTGGTTGTTTCATGATTTTTTCACACCCAGTCACAGGTGTTTTAACATAATAATAAACCTTAAACCAGCTCGCATGCTCCCTCACCATGTTTTCGTTAGTCGTACCTGTAATCGCTAGGCTTAGTACACTTTCCTTATGCATCTTTTGTTTTTCGTCAACGTCGTCGTCAACCACACTACTGATTGAAGCTTTCGCGGTCCTGGACAAGTCGGGATGTAGGTTGGCTGAACTGAAAGCCGAAGCTGCCTTTTTGGCATATGCCTACGGAAGAAGTTAGTTTACCCTCAACACTTTTGGCAACCTGTCCACACCTGCTATTCTTTGGTTCACCAAGAATATTTTGAAGACCAACAAGGTCGAAACAAGTCAAAAGATTCTGGAAATCTCCTAACGCCAGTGAAAGATTGGTTTGTACTGCTGGGAAAGGACTTCAAGCATCACAGAGACTATCACGATTGGAACGATGTCAAGAGGACCCACTTCAGCAGAAACTGGTGCGTAAAGCGGAAGCATGTTTTGAAGAGCGTTAAGATGTTAAACACTTGTGGAAGCAAAGTTGGAAAGATAGTGAATGGAAATGTTGGGAGGCACAAGTGTGACCTTCCACTTGTAAGCGATTGTTTGAATATGTCCCAAGCTTTTCTTGTTAACCCATGTAAAGAAGTTGTGTATAGAAAGACTGAAAAGCTTCTGAGTAAAGGGCCCAATATTTTTGTGAACGTAAAGCTGTCAAGATTGGATGTCTTATCGTCGATTCAAACAGTTGCTAAAGTGGTCAGTCAGGATGAAAAGGCAGCATTCGTGGATCAAGCGCTAGGTCAGGTAAAAAGAATAATGGGCAGGTATTACCTAGCAGAAAGAAGGAGCGTTAGAAAAGTAAGAGCGGTAAAAAATGAGTCGAAATGAAAATCGTTATAGTTGGTGAAACTGACAAGAGTGGAATGTTCGCATTATTACCAAAGTCAGTTTACTACAATAAGGTCAAAGGAAGCGCTGGATAACCTTTTTATGTGAATGGACCGGAAACATCGGAAAAATTAAGAAAGGAATTTGTGGGATTCTTAAGGAGGAAGATTTAGATGGTAAGGCGTAATAGCATATTGAGTTCAAAGCACTCAACTCCGAGCTTAAAGGTTTTTTTCAAGCATCATAAACTGGAGCTTTGCTTTTGTATGGTCAGTAATGAAAACGAAACGTGGCAGAAATGTATAGTGTCCACGTTTCTGCAACACGTGTTGGGTGATGTTCAGTTATCAAAACTATCTGCCGCTAAGGAACACAAATGAATTAATGAATATATTGGAAATGCATCATGGCAGGAAGTGCTATTTAGTTTATATGGATATAAAGGTCTTGTACTATTCCTTGGAAAAGAGACAGACTAATGAACATAGTGAAAGAAGTGCTGGAGCTTAATTTAGTTAAAGTTTCAATCAGGTTCAGGATACCTTGTGGGCCGTTTTTTGGCGGTTTTGGATTTTTATATTCGTTCAACTGTTGTCGAGTATGAGGAAAGACACACGTACAAAAGAAGGGGTCTTGCATAGGTTCCTTTGCTTCACCAGTGTTTACGGAGATTTACATTGACATTCTTGGTTCTGCCATGATTGATGGACTGGACAGAATCCCCTCGGAAAGTTGTGTTCTTCAAACATAGGTCACTAACATTGTTTGTGCTTTTCAGACTGGTGTGGCGGAAAAGCTAGACATGATTAATAAGGTTATCAGCTTTTCAGCTGATGTTCACGGTGGAGCAGCCAAAGAATAAATTCCTGCAGTCCTTGGGTCTATAAATTCACGTGGATAAAGCATTATGCTGGCAATATGAAAAAACATATCCAAAACTGATAATTCCGAAAAGAGCTGACACTCTAAAACTAGAAGGGAAACTGATTTACAAGGTTCAAATCAAAATTATTATACAACATATGTATAGTATTTACGTACAACAAACACATACCAGACGAAAGCTGTGCAGTATGTGTTTTAAAATTGTCTAAATTTGTTTTTCGTACAGGTGTCATATTTTCAGGTCCGGGAAAAACCTTTGAATATAATATTTTGTATGTTCATAATTTATGTGATTAAAAAAGCGATCGCGATCTGAAAAAAAAGAACTTCCACCATACACGGTATTTAGAGCAAAAAACAACTACAACATATGTCACTTTACAAAATACAACGCAGACATAATTATAATGCCAAATTTGTGTTGAATATATCGGCCCTTACCGCCGGCCTTTCGTAATGATCCCAAATTACGATGACCAATTAACGTTAACAGCACCTTCAGTATAGTAATAGGCCCTGTTTATCACGAAGGTTTTCGATAAATAAACAGCTGTAGTGCATACATTATTTCGAATACCCTACGAATTTAAAAGAAAAGATCAAGAGATCAATGGAAATGTAAGCTTTGTTTTATATGCTTCCCTGAAACACCTTTATGATACCATGTTTGTGTATCGAGTGTCTTGTCAATGTTCGACAAATATCAATTTAGGGTCATCTTGGTCGCGCCAGTGAAAGAGACTGTATCACTTCAAGATCTTCCCTAATAAATGATTGAGTGTGCGACAGTGTACCCTAGTGAAATTTCCAGAATATTTTTCACTCTTTTTTGCTTTCGCTACTACACCGTTCTATTTTAGTCGGTTTTACCCCAAATAGAGCTTACTTATGAAATACAACTTTTGAAACATGTTGTTGTTTTGAAATGTTAAAACATATTTCTTTAGACAGCGATGTCTCTGAATAAGGTGGTCTGACGCAACGAAATATGCACGAAACACAACATTAGCAAGAATAGACTCTCATGCATTCGATTTACGTTTCACAGTTTGTTGTAAACTAAAGGAAATAACAAAAATCGCCAAGGCAAAAAGTGCCGGGTTTTAAATTTGTTACCTGTTTTTCAATTATATGGAAGCTCTACAGATGATGTAACTGTTCAATTGACCCCAATCTTAACTCTAAACACTATCTAAGTGATGTAAACTAACGGCTTTATTAAGTTAAATAAAGGACGAAAACCAATCAAATCCTAAAACCAGGGACTTGATATTTCAAGGCCTTTTCGTAATGATCTCGTTGCCGGGTATGGTTAGCGGAGAGCAAGCCTAGCCTTGGTCTCCGGCACATTGTAAACTTCAGAATATATCCACTTCAAAAAAACCGTGTCGAACTATCTTCAGCACATTGTTTCTCCATTAGTTGAAAAAACAACGATATATTAGAGCTGCACCAGCAACTTCGTGGTGTCCGTCTCGAAATTGAAGGTGAGCGCTAAGGAAAGCCTAGTGACATTCGCCGCCTGTCGCTTTTCACAAGTGTGCCTGTTACCCTTGCAGTCACAGCTGTCAGGAAGGCCCTCGAAGAAAAAAACGAACTAAACGAAATGACCGCCCTTAAAGTGTAAGAACTATGCCGCCTTCATTATTCCTGCCTCACCGGCACGTGTTCCTGCGTCAAAGGGGAGTTCTTTGAGCAAGCCAGTGAATCCGGAATGGGCACGTTCAGCTTCGTCGCCACGGTCAACATCTGCATGGAAGCCATTGAAGAAGATGCCCTCAGTCATTCGCCGCAACACCGAAAGTGTGTACGAGCTGTGAGATGACTGCTCCTGCATCCTTAAAAAGACTGAATTTGATAAATTCCTCTCCAACCTCAACTCCATCGAAGTGATCATCCAGTCCACTGTGGAACGTGCGAAAGGCGATACCACCACATTTATCGGACGTGCTCATGAGAAAAGAACATGAAGTGTTGAAGTTTTATGTGTGCAGAAATCTCACGCATAGTAGACGGTATATCCAGTTTGATTCCCTTCACCCCGCCTGTAACAAAGCTTCGTTGGTCAGGACACTGTTGACTAAGGCAAATATTATATGCTCGTCCTGAAACGGACAGAAGAAAGAAAGGGCTAACCGTATGTGCTGATATAAAAAAGTACGGCTATTCGAGCACCTCTATACACAGCGTTTGCCGTCGTCAAGCCCGAGGCTACCAAAACCAGCAGCCACAACAAGGTAAGCAGCTTCGCCTCAACCTCGCGCATCTGCGTGCCCTACATCAAATGAACAAGCGAAGCGCAGGCACACGTACTGACCAAAGAACGATTCAGCGTCGCCCACAAGCCGATGTCCACGCTTGGACGGCTCGATGCCTTATCCAAAAGATCGCCCACCGAAAGAAAACACACAAGGCGGAGTTTATAAGCTCTCTTGCGGAAATTGCCCTGCCACCTACATCGGCGAAATGAATAACTTTATTAATAAAAGAATCCACCAACACAAAAGCAACGTAACCAAGTTTGACCACAAGCGCAGCGCAGACGCTCAGCACTGCGACGTCAGAGACCACCGGATTGCTTTTAAAACCACCAGCATTATCTATGCAGAGACTAGTCCCCGTCATAGAGTTTTCATTAATTTAGTGGCGCAATCAAATGACACCAGGAAACAAAGAAAGGTGCACTGGCGCTTTGCCAACAGTCTATGTCAACGGCCTTCGCCATGTCGCTGAAGGAAGATAGAAAAATACTGCTCCTTAACGGATGACGCCATAGTAACCTCTGGCGAAGAGCCGAATAGACCTCGAAACGTACGGTACATATTTTTTTTTAATTTGGTTCGTAATCGTCTTTTATTTATTGTCTTTCCTACCAGAGATTTCTCTCAAATGTTTACACTCAAGTCTTGAATACATTCCTCCAAATTAAAAAAAAAAAGTCAAGATGGTAATATTTGTTCTAACTATTAAATGTTTAAAAGCCTATAAAACACTGATAGATGATTTGTTTCGAGTTTTCAATATGTTGTTATATTTTCTAGCATTTTATTCGTAGTCACAATATACAGAATAGTTGATTTGAATGAGGAGCCTATAAGAACGACTGTGTACATCATATGACCTGCATAATAACGTGTAGATGCCGCACGTCTATAAAGGTTCAGGGTAAAACCAAACAATTTAAAATATCAAAAACCAAGAACTAAAAAAGTTAACACATATCAAAACATATATAAATATCAGCTTTGATATTTTAACATATCAAGATCTTTTAAGGGAAACGCCAGGCTAACCCAAGAGAGCCTCCCGCCTCCATGTCATCCGTCAAGGGTAGACCACCGTAATATCTCAAAGACAGTTAAATTATTCAAAAGGCGGCCGGTCTAAGCATTTTATTAATATTAACCTCCCCCTTCCCCCTTCAAAAATAAAACACTCAGAAGTTTTCGCCGTGGTTCCGTTTGCATACATTTGCGTATCTCCCTTCTAAAGTTTGGCGCAAATTCCGCCCGAGTGGAACGTCTAACACGTTAATTTTGTGTGCATTTTCAAGCTTCCCTAGACATACTTCGTCACTTGTATAGCCTCCTTTTTATATTGCATTCTTGATGCTTCTTGGTTTTCCATCATCGTCAGCTAATACAATCACTCTCGCCAAACCTGCTACCTGTCCTGAAGGACGGGACCAAGCCTTGAATTTTAAGCGGGAGCTTGCTATTGTATGAATTTCACTTGGACACAAAGCACAAAATAAGACATTTTTCTTCAGTTTAATCCTAGAGGGTGTTTAGGTTAACTAATATATTATTTAGAAACAAAAAAACACCAGTACACGCGACGCGTCTTAACCCACCGCAATACTGTTTTACACTTCGTTGGAGAAAGTTAAGATATATATATTTTTCAACATGGCATGCAAGAAAAGATGTATTAAAAATATATTTTTTCTTCGAACAACAGAAGGCTTTTTTTGTTTATTTTGGGTTCTTATTGCCGGCTCGTGTTTTAAACTGATTCATCTCATTCTGTTGTCTCCTCGCATTCCTCTTGACTCTATTTTCCGCATAAGTAGTGTGTTCAGTTCTATCCTGTGTGTCTACAAATTTAGGCAAGAATTCGATATAATTCTGTTTACTCCTCCGTTCAAACATTCTATAAATAAGTAAATGTATTCTTTGACTGTCCAATTGCCAATCCTCCATTAGATTAGTGTTTTGCAATATTAAATTGGATGAAGGCATATCTACTCCCACACTATAGGCATCGATTGTCCCCCTGCACTTCCTAATTTGGTATCTTACCGCGGGCTTTGCTGTTTACCTACCCACAACTTTTTAGTTTGATTTCCAAGTTTGATAATGCTTGTGCATGTATAACAGTCTTGCATTACGGAGCGACAGTCCTGGCATCATTGGCTCACTTCATCACCCCTGCCAACTTCTTATATATTTTGCCATAGTGGCGTTTTCTTCATAGTATGCTATATTATTGTACTATTTTCTCCAATATATATATTAAAGTATTCATATATTTTCCCCACTTCTTGGCTTATCTCGAGACGCTTTTACATTTACAGGTGGTTCTTTACACCTATCAGAATTTCCAGCATCAGTAAACAGTTATTCCAGTCTTGACTCCACTGAACCCAATGTACAAAAATCACCTTCCTATTCATAACCTTATATTTCATGCAATATATTACAGCCATTTGGTAACATTACAATTATTTCATCTCGATACTACAATCCCAGAAAAACAAAATGCATGATCTTCATAGCCAGGCGGTTTGCAAGGTTTGTTGGCTTTTGGGGATTCTGGTGCAATCATTTATGCGAAATCATTAACTATCCCATAGGAGCGGAGCCGGCGGCGTCCGCAACCTGAACAAAACGCCAAAGAAATGCCCATTCTCCCATTCGCTGAGCAAAACGGCTCCCAGGGAGCCATTGACGCCGACTTCACGAAAGCGCGGTTTCGGCCGTCGGCCCTCATGTCAGGCGTTGCTGGAGGGGGAAGGGAGGGGCGGGGGGGGGGGAGGGCTGCGGCCATTTCACGAGAGTGCGCGCTCGGCTGCCGTCGGGCAGGCATTGCAGCAGGGGGAGGGGGACCAGGGGGGGGGTGGGGGCTGCGGCAACTTGAAAAGAAGGTGCGCTTTGCCGCCGGCCGCAACTTCGGCAGTAGCAAAAAGCGGCCGTTCACTCTAGTACACCGCAGAAAGAGATAAGGGAGCGGAAGAACGACATTCATGCTTTCGCATTCACAACTCATATGAAGGGCTTAGGTGTCCTCGAAATTTACTTATCCTCCAGAAACGCCCATGTCTTTTCTTTTTCCCTCATCTAAATAAACTAGTTACTCGCAGGACTTCCTCGTCTATGGTGGAAGACAAATTTGTCTAATCGTCACGGCCTAACTACAGGCCAACAATTATTTTACTACGGAATTACATTTTACTCTTTGAAAATATAATGGCATTGCCGCCAGCAGCCTGTTCCGTAGTTGAAACCTGAACGCTGCGCAGACTCGGCGTTTTCCGCTTTGAATAGTGAGGGGCGGCTCCATCGTCGCGGACAGCGTTCGAGAGAGCGGAGACGTCCGTCTCCAGTGTTTTGCAGCGTTAGCTACACTGGCCGAGGTTGAGCAGTTTCGCGTGGCTCTCATAATGAGCCGTACTCCGTGCTGAGTAAGCGCGAGGAGCAGTGACGTCACACGGCGCACAGCTGGCGGGGTGGAGCCGCCATCGCCGCGGACTCCGCTGCCACCACGCGCGCCTCGCCAATCTGCGCAAGCGCGAGGAGCAGGGACGTCACATGGCGCACAGCTGGCGTGCCGGAGCCGCCGCCGCCGCGGACTCTACCGCCACCGCGCGCGCCTCTCCGGTCTTCGCATTCCAGAGGAGTGACGTCATAGCCGCGGCAGACGCACTGGCGCCGCCGCATGCCCCAGCCGTGTGGCTCCGTTGGCGCAGTAGCCTCAAGTCCGACGCTGCACCGGAGCTGCTTGATAACGCCTCTCCTTTTTGCGCATAAGCTCACGCTACGTATATCCTGGCAGAGCCGAGCTAAGCCACACGCAATTTTTTCTCATTTCGGTCTCTTGGTGCGTTGGCGGTAGCACGGCAGCCTTCTCCTCGGCGTAGCTTGAAAGAGGGAAACCGGAGAAAGCGAGATTGGCATGCGATCTTGCGGTGGCAAGCTGTCCGCACCGCTAGGGAAGGATTTCAAGCTGCAGTCATAATGTGTAAAGCAAAACGAGCAAAGTAGAATATATTCGCAGAGTAAATATTTGGATTAAGTGTGTTGAAGGTTCGCTCGCACTTCAGAAAAACGCCGTGAAGTTGCGCCACATGCATTCGGGGAAGCAGTGGGCAGCTAAGAACGACTCCAGGAGCTTTCGTTTTTCTTGCGCACACATCTACAAGGCCCCTCGGCGTGCGTCTGTGTCTGCGCGAAGGCCCGTAATCAGGCACTAACTCCTTCCGGGAGGAGCTCTACCGTTTGCTCATGGAGTAAAACCATAGAACAAATCCAGGGCCCTGAATGGCCCTTTTGAATGTCCCGCTCTTATGCCAAAAGGAATCGACATGACCCATTTCGGCTTGTTGTTTGTTGTCGTGCACAAGAAGACAGCTCTCACCGAGGGCGGCGACGGGTTCGGCCTCTTTGGAGGTGCGGTGGCGGACGGTGAGTCGTTGTATCAGAGGGGCGCGTGTTCACCAACCCGACCCCCCACCCTCCGTCTCCCCGCCCCCCTCTTACACACCGCTTCGCTGTGACAGTCTGAGGCGGCACATCAGAACGCGACAGCAACGGTTAGGTTGAGCGATATATATTTGGAGGCAAAAAAGAAAAGGTTCACTGGGGCCCACTTTAGCCCAGCATAACCCCGCTTGTTCACAGCCGCGTCGCGGCGACAGTGTGCAGCGGCACATTACAAGGCGAGATGATGGACGCAGTTGACGATGCATATTTGGCAGTAAACAAAAAAGGCTACTTTTGGCATCGAGTACAAACCGCCAACACCGCGTGGCCGGTTGCTAAAAACGTCTAAATATCTTCAGGCGGCATCTGTGTTTACGCGAAACACTGGCGTGCGTTTTAACCTCCAGCGGCGCGCGCATTTGTGACGTGCGTCAGAAAAAGGCTAATAAGGGGCCCCGAATTCGCCCCACAGATTTACTCTGCGAGCAAGCAGCTTTAAGCTACCGGGTGATATGTTAAACCGAAGATAACATTTGCCAACTTGGCTGGCCATGTTTTGACACCAATCTCTCTTTTAGCCGTAGTCTGGTTATCGTGCGTTATCTGCGCGCTCTCTGTGTTGCACTGTTGATTTTGTTACAAAAGGCAGTTTCGTTTTGAGAATCGTCAAGCTGCATGGTTAGCGAAGTGCGCAACAAAGGCTAGTTCAAGTATGTAGGGCAGCGAAGTTCAGGTCGAAGGGGAAATCACAATCGCACAAATGGCGGACGTTTGCGGACGTCTTTTGGTTACTCACTTGTTTTCACTAATGTTCAAATGTGCAAGATTTAAAAAAAAAAAAAGATCGAATTCTTTTCTGATTATCTTACACGTTAAAGTCGGTGCTGAAAGAAGGGAGCAAGGAAATGAAGACCCTATTTTAACGCAGAGCGTCCAGAGACAAGTGAGAAGAACGCCAACTAACGCCAACAAAACGACAAGACGCAGGAGCCTCTTCGATCCGCCTGCGATTCTCCAACAAATGAAGCGACGAAAGCGACGAGTCACAAATGACCATAGAACGACTGAAGCTGAAGAAATCAACTCTACGGTCGCAAATGATTAAATTTATATCAGACATTTATTTTGTCCTGGAAAAGAAAAAAAAAACGAACGCTATAACGAAAGAAAAAACGCTCAACTTATCAGCTAGGCTTAGCGCCTCCTAGACTCAACTAAACGAGGCGGACGCAACCATTACACCACTTGTGCCGGAAGGAGACACCGAGCAAAATTATATCCGGTCCATCGAACGAACGACCGAATCGTCACGTATGTATCAAAGCCAAGCATCGAGCTGTAAAAAAGTTCGCACAACGAGACCGCCGAAAAATAAATCAACGCTTTTTCACGGCAATGGAAACGGAACAAGTACATTATATAGGTTAATGCTGCCGAAGGTTGCGATGCTGAGGTTTGAAGCTAAGAACATAATATGGCCAAAAAAATAAAAATAAAATAATGATTTTTTTTAATCCAGTAAATTTAGTTTATAAGATTGAAATCTGATTTGTTTCGTTTCAATCAGATAAGTTTTAATGAAATCACTGTAGCTAGCACACATGTATTTTTAGCAGTAGGTATTTTGAGACATGGCAGATTGATTGGCTAATCTATCCGATCATTGAAAACAATGCGGACGAAATGACTACATTTAAAATTCAGTCCCATCAACAACTTATCATTGATTTAACTCCCGCCATACTGTAACAAATGCAGCTTGATATATTTAGTTTGTGAACAAGCTTTCATACCATTACGCATATTTACTTGTAATACGACATTATGCTGTTTTCATTTCATTCTTTCGCGTTTAACTTACTCATAAAACAATTAACTGATGAACAAAGTACAATGTAGGAAGAAGGCGCAACGTTCCGATGTGTTCAAACGAGCTTTGTTTTTTGCTCGCGTTAAGCCTAGTACAATATTTATTGCAAGGTATATGTGAGTTGGATGCAAAACAATAGTAAGAAGGAAATGTGTGGCATAAACTACGGACTGTAAATTAAAAAAAATATCGTTGAATTATTTTTCAGTGAAATGTTTTATTTAATTCACACACAATAAAACTGTTGTGATTTAAATCACGATTTAAATCATCCAGAATTTTATTCTCCTCCCTGCCTGGAAAGAGTTATGGGAGCAGCTCAAGCAAGTGACTAATACCTACGACCACCTCACAACTTTGGGCAAGTTTGACTACCTAAGGTCTGCGGTGACGCGCGAGACGTCAAGTGCAATCAAAGGTCTGCCCACCATATCACGGTGCTACAAACATATCGTGGTTCTACTGAAAAAATTATATGGCAACAGAGTTGCTCTTGTTCAAGCATTCAAACTGAAGCTTGTCGACCTGCACCCAGTACGAGGAGCCGAAGACGCTCTCGGTTTCCGCCGAATTAACGACACTATCGTCTCTCGCCTCCGAGGAATGCAGGCACTCGGCTCGATTCATCACACCTTCAGAGCGTTGCAGTTTCCAGCGGTTCAACGTGTGCTGTCAAATGAATAACTCTTGATATTAAACCAAAATATCATGAACGAAAAGGCATCGGTAGCGTCGACGCAAGGCTCTTCTGCCACGGAGATGTCGGTGGCGTCCGAGGACTCGCTGAAACGGCCAACGGAGATGGATGTCACTTGAAGCGGTACTGTAGCATTCTCACGACTGCTTTCCTTTCTGAGGGTTGAAGTGAAAATAAAGAGAACTTCGCTGCTGAACAAGCTATGAACACAAAAATATTTTCGCGTGGATCACATAGAGGAAGAAAATAGGGGATCAATAATAGTATCGAAGCACAGTTCAAATCTTCAACGGCTGTACTGCAGAAACAAGAGAAATTTGATAGTTTCTTTTTTTTGTAAAGAAATGAACCATGTCACAAGTGTTTTCCATGTTAACATTTCAATCGAAGAAAAGGGAAAGAAATACTGCGCTTGGGGAGACGCTCTGTCGCCCAAAACGCAGTCATGGTTCCTGTGCTTGCAGGAGCAACATGCAATGCTCGAAGTTTTGGGGTGGCTTGCTACAACAATGTGCGACCAGGACGAAACCCCACTCGACGTAGAAACAAGGCACGACGACGTAGCAAGGGCCAAGTTAAATCTAAAATACACGAGAAACAAAGCTGCGAATTCTTATCTGGCTACACACGGCAACGATGCGGTGCGGTGTCCTAACTAACGCAACGCCCGTGCGAGCTCTTTTTGATGGATGGAGCCAACGCTTGTTGATTAGAACGCAAGTGTCGGAAAGAATTGGGTGCAAAATCGTGGAGAGGAGACACTTTTCTAAGGGTTATTTGGTGGACACCAGTGAGATTGAGGATTGAAAGAATAGTGGTTTCCTTAACGGCCCTAAATAACAAAATTCACCAGCTCGAAGTCATGGACACGGAACTCAAATATTCGTTCAGACGTTCCCAATTCCAAGATATGGCCTAAATTAAACTCTTGCTGACTGATGCTGGCAGACACAACTAACCATACCAATGCGCTGGCATCAATCTGCTCATCGGCTTCGAGTATTGCAGAAACCTAGTGACGTCAAAATCCCCCAGCCCCCTTCGCTCAAAAAAAAAATAAAAAGAATTGATGAAAAATTTAGAGCAGTGTAGGCCACATTTGGACCTGAAATTCAAGGCCCAAAGATAGCAACGCTTGGCGATGAACAGTGTATGCGATCTATAGCTTTGAAATATGGCGTGCCATAATGTGAAACAATAATCTTATTCGAGCGGTTCTGGACTATGGATCAATCGGAGTGAACAATGGCGAAGAAGACAACTTTTTAGAACCAGTTACTGGACTCATTCAACGAGACCGTCAATTGGATTAGCTCTCGATACGGAGTTGCTCTTCCCTGGAAACGAAATAAAAGTCTAGACGGCCACAAATGAGTCGCAGAGAAGCGCATGACCCCGCTGATAAACCTTCTTTAAAAACCGCCATATCTGCTTGAAGCGTACGAAGCTGTCATAAGGCAGTGCTCTTTGTAATGCATTTCCGAACGAGTGACGAAAAATGGTGACAAGAAAAAGCTTGCCTGATTCATGTCACTCCAGTCGGTTTTGTAGGAGTCAAGTAGCACAACGAGGTTGCGCTTTGCTCTTGATGCATCATCACACGGCCACAATGCCACTTCTTCAAGAAAAACCTTGAGAGCGTACCGAACATTACTGCTGACCCCGTTAAACTGCTCCTTAACTTCAGAAGTTAAAATATTGCATCGGTCGCAAATGTCGAAAAAGTTTTAGAGCGCAGCTCTTAGGCACCCGTTTCCGGGTTGAGTGACGTCGCCGTCGGCGTTGGCGTCGGCGTCTGCGTCGACGTAACCGCGTGACGTCACACGTGACGTCACGAGGTTAACGAGTGACGTCTGAAGAATCACCAGTGACGTCACACATGACGTCACGTAGAACGTCACGAGGACCACAAGTGACGTCACGAGAGTCACCAGTGACGTCACGCGTGACGTCCCGTGTGACGTCACGAGGGCCACGAATGACATAACGAGCGTCACGAGTGACGTTATGAGGGTCACCCGTGACGTTACGAGGGTCACGTGTGACGTAATGAGGGTCACGAGTGACGTCACGAGCGTCACAGGTGTCGTCCCGAGGGTGACGAGTGACGTCACCCTCGTGGAATCACACGGGCATACCCTCCCATCCCCTCCTCCTCTTCAAGAGCTGCGCTCTAATTCGGCATTACAGAGAATTATAAACGTCTTTCATTTTTAGAGTGCAGCTCTTAGGCCTCATTCACACAGCCGTCGTTTCTCCCCTGCCGTCACCGTCGCGAGGGGCGTTCCCGTCAGGGGAGAAAATTTTCGGCTCGATTTTAGCCGGAAATCTATGTCGCGCCGGGTGCCGGGCGACTGAGGATGCTGCTCTACGGCACCGGCGTCCCGGCGTCCCGGAGGATGACGGAGTCCCGCCCCCATCGAAAACCGACCAATCACAAAATAGAAAAGTTTCGCTAAGTTTGCAAGATTTTTCATCGTTCGGTTGCCAACAGCCAGCCAACGCTTGTAGTAATGTTGGCTTGTTGTGTTGTTTTTGTTGTTCCTTTTCGGCGGGAACTGCTTATAGCAGACGCAAAAATGTTCAGGCACAATTATCCCTTTATTTTGTAATTTAAGTTTAATAAATAAGAGTATACACTGCCGTTTAAGACATTTATATGAACAATTAGAATAGAATGAATATAATTCTCCCTATCTGTTAATCAGTCGTCCCAATCCGATCCAATCCAATCCTGCCATCGCGGCCGCGGTCGCTTTGCTTGTGCGGCCTGTCCGGACACCCTGCCGTCGCTTCCCCGCCCCGGCGGGATGGGAGAGGCCCCGGCTGTGTGAATGAGGCCTTAGGCGCGGGAGCGAGGAGGAGGGAGGGGGAACGGAGAGAAGAAGGATGGGGAAAAGAAGGAGGAGGAGGAGGGAGGGGGATGGAAGAGGAGGATAGGGAGGAGTAGGAGAAAGGAGAGAGAATGTGGAGGAAGAGGAAGGAGGATGAGGGGAGGAGGAAGAGGGGAGGAGGCAAAGAGAACGGGAGGAGTAGATGAGCAGGGAGGAGGAGAGGGTACGAATTTGGAGGAGGGGCATACCATCCCCTCCGTACCCTCCTCTTCTCCTCCTCAAGAGCTGAGCTCTATTTCGGCATGTAAACATCTTTCATTTTTTAGAGCGCAGCTCTTAGGCGCCCGTTTCCGGCTTGAGCGGCGTCGCCGTCGCCGTCGGCGTCGGCGTCGGCGTCGCCGTCGCCGTCGCCGTCGGCGTAACCGCGCGGTGCATCATGGGAAATATCCCATAATGCACCGCGCGGAAAGGAGGAGGGGGAGGAGGAGGGGGGAGGAGGGAGAGGAGGAGGGGAGGGAGGAGGAGGAAGGGGAGGAGAAAGGAGGAGGGGGAGGGAGAAGGAAGGGGAGGAGGAAGGAGGAGGTGGAGGAGGAGGATGGAGGAGGAAGAGAGGAGGGAGGAGGAGGGAGGATAAAAAGGAGGGAGGAGGAGGAGGGGGAGAATGGAGGGGAGGAGGAAGGAGGAGGGGGAGGGAGGAGGAGTATTTGGTAGGATGAGGAGTTGAGAAGGAGGGAGGAGGAGTTTACCCTCCCCTCAGTACCCTTCCCTCCTCCTCAAGAGCTGCGCTCTAGTTCGGCGTTACAGGGAGTTGTAAACGGCTTTCATTTTTTTTCTACATATTTAAATACAAGATCTCCGGGACACCTTGCGTTTCTTGTGGTGCCAGACGTAGGCGGACGTAAAGGGACAACGACATGAGGTACACGTCTTGGCCATGAAAAGAGTTTGTTTGGAACCAATGCCAGCCAATTCCTGCCTATGGACACGCTCAGACACCATGTGAAGAGCATGGAGGAAGAGTACCTACACAGGGCAACGCTTCTGGTCAACTGTTTGTACACAGACGCCCTATTGACTAAAGCAGAGGTCGAAGGGGAAGCTTTGAAGCTTTACCGGGAACCTACTACCATCTTTAAAGGTGCTTCTATCGAATTTCGAATGTTGGCTTCAAATAACCAAAACGTAAACCGGCACTTTGTGAATAATATATGCTTGGCCAATCATATAGAATATATTGTAAGAATTGTTAGGATTAGCATGGAATACCAAAACTTATCGGCTGACGTTCACCCCAGCAAGCGCTATGACACCAGAGCCTGGAATGATAACCAAGAGATCCATTCTCGGGATAACATCACCACTCTCCGCCCCCTCGGATAGCTCTCGCCATTCATTCTAAGGACAAAGTCTGTAAAGTCTGGCAACATCACGTGGATTGGAATGAAACACTTCAAGATAACCTCGGCATGGACTGATGCAGGGATGTTGCGAACTCATTGGGCTACAACACATTCAGGTACAACAGTGTTAGAAAGGTTACACGACCGGAAGAGCGGAAAAACATTTCCTGCATGTGTTTGCTAATGCAAGCCCATTTGCCCACGGTGCAGCAGCCTATATCTGTCACATTGATGCAAAGGAAAATACTGCATCGATCATTGTCCTGAGCAAGTCCAGAACAACCTCACTGAAAAAGTTCACACCACCAAAGTCTGAGTTTACAGCAAGTTTGTTGGCAGCGAGATTGAGCAGTACATTACTGGATGTCTGAAGGAAACACCTAGTGAGATGCACCTCTGAATTGATTCATTCAAAATTGTTTACTGGTTTAAAGTAGAACCTTCTTAGTTGAAACAGTTTCTGCAGAACGGGTCGATAAAAATTAACCGCCTCACTGACATCGGTTCGTAGAGTTACTGCCCCGAACTGGAAAACTCAGCAGATATCTTAAGCAGAAGGATCAATGCTCGTCAGCTTGTTTACAGTTATCTCTAGCGGCAAGGAACTTAAAGGATAACGATGCCCATAAACTTATTTCCACACTCTCGGCAAGCAGACAAGTCTTCACCAGCGGCATTGAAAAAAAAAACCTATTAAGAAAAAAAACAAAAAACGTCTATGAGGTGAACTTATTGGGAAGAATCAGCGGCAAAAAAACTTGGGCGAGAGTAAAGGAACGAACACGACAGGACGGCGCTGAACTAACAACAGTTGTTTTTACACAAAAGGGGAAGGAAGAAAACAAGAAGCATCTTAATAAAAATATAGACACACAAACGCTCCAACCAAGTAGCATATTATGCCACGATAGGCCAAATCAGTGGCTGCGTAATGCATGTTTCTTCCTTTACTCTTGTCCAAGTTTCTTTGCAGCTGTTTCTTCCCAAAATGTTCACCTCAAACCAATTAGCCCAACACATCACAGTGTTAACGTCTATTAGGCCCACCAGGACTTCCAAAATGTTTGGACGTATCCTTCAAAAAAAATGTTCGAAGGTATTCAGATGTTTGTCTAAGTTTCTGAGGAGCCTAACTACCGTAGATCTCGGGAATTTACAAAGCAGTATTCGGCACCTTGAAATCTACTTTTTTTCCACAAATGACTCAGCTGTTTCTATTTAGTGTTATTCTTTTTGTCAACAGCCTCTTGCGCCCGTTTTTGAGGAAACGTTGGTTCTTATAGTCTTTTTGAGCTACAACATCTATGTAAAACTAAGTGTCTGCAATAAATTTCCGAAAATTCCTTAAACTGCATTTTTGGCATATGGTTCACAGTCATTTGGACGTCTAAAAAGTTGAAGGGCTGAGGGGGTCTGAAAGGCCGAATGGGCTCAAGGGCTGAAGGGGATGGAAGAACTGAAGGTGTTTCAGCTGAGGTGTTTTATATGCTAAAAAGTGTTTGAACCATTGAGGGTCCCATAACACATCAGGGCTGAAGTGTTATTTCCAGTAGGGGACAATTTAAGTTCTTCAAGCTACGCGTTCAACCGCAATTTCAGCGGTGTCGACCATCCAATACTCAAGCCACGAAACTCGACTCTTTCGTGGAGCTGCATAGATTCAAGGCTTCATCAACCTGTGAGTGAGGACTCGGGCCCACTAACACAGCCCTTGAAATAGCACAAGCTGAAAATTTTAGACACGCCACGCACACCGTGAAGACGTCCACCGATAGACCAACTGCACTTAGAAAAAGGAGCGCCCCTCTTGAGATTCTCCTCCGTGGGTCGTCGCCGTGCCCCTAGACAATGACGAAATACTTCAACAAACTGACAATCCATATAAAAAGCAAAATCCCAGTGTACTAACAAGCCGACATCACATGGGATAACTGATTTTCGTCAGTCTCATCGTCAGGTGCTAAATCGAGGAACACGAAACACCTTGTTCATCTGTGGGAGATATACTGGGTGGTTCAAGCCCAACAGGTGGTCAAAAGGATAAAAAAGGGTGCATAATATGTGAACGCTTCAATGCCTGCCCAGCTTCTGAGTTGACTGCACTGCTTCCGCGCGACCGAGTTAAAGAGGCTAAACCCTTCTAGATCACGGGAGTCAACTTCGCAGGAACACTGCTAGTAAAAGAAGAAAACTAATTGTTCAAGTACTATGTGACCCGGTTCACATGTGCTGTAAGAAAAGGAGTTCACCTAGAGCTGGTCAGACACATGTTGACTGAGTCACTCCTAATGGCACTGATAGGTTTTATCTCGAGAGGAGTTCCTCGGTTCATTGACAGTAACAATGCTTTCTTGATTAAAATGCCAACAGAGGTATCCAAGCACCCTGGAACGTGATTCACAATCCCTAAGCCTTTGACTAATTGAACAATGCGCAAATCGATTGGAAGTTCACAGTTGAATGAACCCCATGGTGGGTTGGATTCTGCGAACGCCTCGTCGGACCAACAAAACTCGATCCAAAACAATCGATTGCTGCCAGATGCTTGTATTACTACGAGTTGCAAACACTGACAGAAATAGGAGCAGTGTTGAACTCAATACAAAGACGCACGTTTACGACGAACCGGGTAATCCCGAGCCACTCTGCCTTTCCTTTCTTTTATGATAGGCCGACAATTGACAACACTGTCAAGCATGGAGAGGGTGTTATTTACCACGATAGCACAGGTTGTGGAGCCACCGGCAACATATAACAGAAGCTTTCTGGCGTTGATGAAACCGAGAGCACCTGCGAAACTGCGGTATGTGCCAGTCCAACGAGAACGCCAGGGAAAACTCGTTTCAGAGGGCAACCTGGTTCTTTCCGACAACCTCCAACCTCGACCGCAGTGGAGGCTGGTTAGAATAGAGGTGTTCCCAAGCACAGGAGGGAAGGTGCGATCATGCCTCCTTAAGTTTCCCGTACGATCAAAGTTGAAAACATTGATATAGCCCTGGAGGTTTCGCATCGAAGCCGCAAGATGTTACTTTTTTTTTCTTTTTGGTGGGGCGTAACTGTGTTGCAAGAAGCAGTTGCAGTATCGGAATCGTCAAGCCGCATGGTTAGACAAGCGCGCAACCAAAACAAGTTCAAGTACAAAGGCAAGCCAGCTTTTTGATGGAGAGGAAATCCCTCTTACAGAAATGGCTCATGTTGGCGGACGTCGTTTTGTTTAGTCACTTTCTTTACTTAAAATTATGTGTGTTTTGTTACAAAAAGTAATCGAGTTTGTTTCTTAACTTCTACTTGTAATGCACCAGAGATACTTTTTTAAACTGTTGCATTCGGTACAGTCCCTAACAAATTCAGAACCGCAGGACGTTGTGAGTCCTGACCTTTTCACTTGCTCTACGAAGCAAATAAGATTTCTCTCTTCGCCAATAAAAAGCATAAGAAAAAATATCAAATCAAGAAGCACCATCGCAATGAGTCACGCCATGCATTTTTAAGCTGACACGCAAGTAGTACACTTCCTGGGCCGAAGCTTGGGCCAGACTGGCGCGAGCTAGAGCAAGCTTGGCACAAGCCTGGCTCAAGTTTGCGTAAAACTTTCCCAAATATGAGCCGGGGAAGTGTCCTGCTGGGGCAGTGGCTATGGTCAATATATAACAAAAATTACTATTATTTGGAAGTACGATTTTATGCCGTCATTGATTATTTTGCGTGTGTATACACGTTAATCGCCACCTCCTTTTATTCATTTTGCTGTGTACCTATTGTATATGTTTAATAAATTTCTTTCTTAACATCAAGCTGCTTCATCCTCCTACGATGTTAATCAAGATCATTGGTATGCCATGTGGCGTTCCGCCGCTCAAGACAGAAAGCTCTTTTTCGTCTTGCGTTTGTTCCTGTTTCTCATTTTCTTTCTCGTGAGTCCTGATGCTGTCGGTGCTTTCTGCTTTCTTATTCGGTTCAAGCTATAGATGTGGTGCTTCAATTGTTCGCCTAATATATTCGGGCGTTTTTTCGCCCTCCATTCTTATCTCCTCGTGTGTGGTCAGTGGGTCTTCACATTCTTCCTTTTTTTCTGCATATGATTGTTTACACAGACCCTGTTCTATGTGTGCCGTATTTCTATTTTCTCTAGTGTACCTCTTTAATTCACTACCCTACTGCTTTCCTAATCATGACCTGAATTAATTCGGCTGCCCTCCGCTTTGTTTCCTCGAAGTTCTCCCGTTTCGGTCAGAACAGTATACAGAGAGAGTTTGGTCTTTGGGAGGAGCGGGCAGAGCCAGGGTGTGCACCAGATGTAGGTAAAGGGCTGGACGTGGTTTCTTGGCCAAACAGAAGCTGAAAATAATTCTCTTGAGGTGCTTATACGCGCGTAAGCTTTAGATGTAGTGGTTCATCATGGTTGAAAATATGGTGCACGTGATGTTTCGATTATTATTATGCAAAAATATGAAGAGAAAAAAACTATTGTGCTGCTCGAACTCTGTTTTGCTCGCAAAAAGTCTGACCGATCGGACGGCAGAAGCCCGGCCTTTAGCTTCGGCGTTTAGAAATAGAAGAGAAGGTAGAGAGATAATTGGGGAGTGCACGATCGTTACTTTCACCATTTTTCAGAAACGTGATCGAAAGCTCATGTGCTGCATTTTTTCGGTCCCCATGAGTTACTCCGACGCACCTATTCATTTTGTTTCTTGAGACCACCGCCAGGGTATTATACGCCGCTTCTGTTTGGCCAGGTTTGAATTTTTGAACGCCCCTAGAACACGCCCAGCCTGATTTCGGCGCATGTGGTGCGTCCTCATTTGCTTCCTATACGATCCAATTAATGATCAAACCCTCTATATACGGCTGCAATTTTAGTATTTCACCAGGTGACATCTGCTAATCTATGTTTCTTAGATGCCTAACGGTGTCGCAGTACGCCTTTCTCGTTCCTTCTACCCTTCCCCTTCCCTTACCCTGCGCTCTCCGTGATTTTTTCAATTTTATTTATTCTCCTGTGGAAATAATCCGAAACTCCAAAAAGAAAAAAAAAGTCTGTCTTTTTTTTTATGCGGTGATGATTAGAAGTGGGGACTGGAAAAACCGTTAGGCTTTCAGCCTCTCCGAGCATTGTTTCTTTTGACCGTACATTTTCTGCACTGAATTAATGTTACGAATTTGCATATCTCGCATTTCTTCTGCATGCCTAATGGCGTACTGTCCCTTAAGTAAGTTGCAAAATTGTAATATGATGTGCGCAATCTTGCAAAGGTTTCTGTGTTTTCTCGCCTCAATTTAAGATCACTTTTCAGTCATGAGTTAAATAACATATAAGATTTTGAATAAAATTTAAAAGCAACATTCTGAATGGAATTGTTTAGTAGAATGTAAATAATAAACCGTTCGAAACAAGTGAAAATAGACAGTTTTTGTTTTTGTTTTTACTAAGTGGCTAAATTTAATTTAAGTCGTTTTCATGCAAACGAAACGACGATCGGATTTAAAGAAAAACTTTAAGCTTCAAAAGTAATCTGTATTTGCATTAGTACTTCCCAAACTCCCATATAGCTTGAATAAAGAATTAGTAAACAGGCGAGCTGGTTGAAGTTATGCATATTAAAAAAAAGACGGAAACGATAGACCTATGTCGCTTCCGTGTTTTTTTTTAAAAAGATGAGTCTCATTTAGTTATGCTTACTTAAACTTAATATGTGTATTCTGTAATTAACTGCGGGATAAAAAGTTATTATGTCGCTTTGTCTCAGCATTGTTGAGATTAGATTTACCATAAAATTTATTAGGCTTCCATGCCTGCGCTGATGTTGTTCGTATGTTGTATACCAGGTTGGAATGTGCACCTCGTGGCATTCTCTCGCGTTCGATAATTTGTTTGCCTCTTGAATCAAAATTGGCCTGAACCATTATTTTAAATTTTGCAGATCGTTGTTGCGAGCCTTTCCCCACCTTTCTTGTGAGAATATGAGAAATCTCAACCACCCAGGCAGCATAGAGTTCTCGCCCAAGATT
The DNA here is from genome assembly GCA_037355805.1 of Ixodes ricinus. Lineage (NCBI taxonomy): Eukaryota > Metazoa > Arthropoda > Arachnida > Ixodida > Ixodidae > Ixodes > Ixodes ricinus. The sequence continues at coordinate 73,565 of JAZHYW010007463.1, forward strand.
TGAAAAATGACACGGAATTCTGGGCCTTGACAATCTTGAAGACGGCAAAGTAGAGTGAAATCTGACCTTTTTCTGGCAGGATTCATGATATTTTTGCCTTGATTTGTCAAATATCTGCCAGAGTGAGGCTTCACTCTCAAGATCTTTGGCTGTTATTTGTCCACTTTGGTCGAACATTGTCAAACCAGTGCCGGATATAGGCTTACTGTCTGGTTGTTCGACTCTCATGTGACACCTTTGGGCGCAAATCGCCAAATGAGTGCCTAAGTTAGGCTTTGCTTCCTGGTAGTTGGGCTGTCATCTGGCAGCTGTGGGACATAGTCGCCAGACAAGTTCCAGAGCAAGGCTTAGTGGCTCCGAGTTCGGCTGATGAGGTGTTGGTGGTGCGCGCTTCGTCTTCACCTTAATTAAATAAAAATCAGTTTTGGCTCTGCTTGCAACTTTTGATTTTATTTGGGTGTCTTGATTTTTCCAGACAAAAAGTTTGCACAATGTTTTGCCGCGGCTAGACAAGGCAACGGTGATTTTGCAAACGCAGATTGCGCCGGATTGCCATATCGGCGCGTTGGTACACATGCCAATTTGAGGACGCTTATTTAGACTGGTTCAACGTTACTGCAACTGCTGCCATCGAGATGGCGTTGCGCGAGATTGATTTGCGGAGGTATACACAAAATATACCATAATTAGGTGGCGCATTACAAAGGCGAGCTTAGCTCTGTGCGTGTCGTGAATTGTGATTGAGCGCTGTCAAAGCTTAGCGTTAACAACAAAAGGAGGCAACCGTGGCTCTGTGTTACCCGGGCCCGCTTTACACTCGGAGGAACTAAGATGAAATCCCGGCGGGGACGATTATTTTTACCGTTTATTTCAAGCATTTTACAGCATCAACCCAGGCACTCATTTGTCTCATAATCTTTCACTTTTCCCGCTCCTTCGTAATCAAAGGTTACATTCGAAGCCTCATCTACAAAACACTACCTTTGTCTTCCCTTTCAGTAGAAAGGCAGAAGAAGCTAGCTGCATCGTTCAACTCCCTTGGACATCGTCTTTTGCTAAGCCTCCCCATGCACCTGCTTTTGTTTCTTCATCTGACAGTGAACAAATACGACGACCGCCGAATGCGACGTGTGACCTCTCTCCGTAGGTGGCGTAGGACAAAAGCGCTTGGACAAAAATTTGTCACGTGACTGGCTCTGTCGGGCTGTGGGATCACCAGGGCTCTAGTGTTTGTCATTTGTTATACATAGAAATAGGCAGGCCACGCAGGTCCGGTCTCCGAAATGCGCTGTTTAGTGGTCTGTGGCTTTCGCGCGTCGCATATGCGGCCGTGGTTTTCCGTTGTAAACGGCCGGAATGCGTCCATGCCAATTTTTCGGTACTGGCTGTTTTTTTTCGGCGGAGTACCTGGAATTCTTGTGCTGTGTTTTTTGGACGCACTTCAACAAAAAAGATGCTCTTCGCCGACGACGAGACTTTAGCTGAATGTAGGCAAACATCATTCTAGACTATGTGTTTGTGTTGCTCTGTGCTGCCCAAGCCGGATTACGCATATATCAAGGATCATTACATGATATCGCTCTTGTATTATTAAGTACACAGCAAGCATGCTTCTAATTGCAGTCCTGCTACAATCTCAATTTGCTCTGTTTTTTGTGTTTTAACTAGGGCTATATTTAAGCAACCTTGTTTGGCACTGATAAGCGCCATGAAGCAAAACCTCAATGGGATCATGCTTAGCCCGGTCGTCTGCCTGACGTTTGCTAAAATTGTGCGTTTTTCTGGCTTGCTACCTGGATATGCTCCTCTTTTCCCTCTGTCAGTCCAGGCGACGTAAACTCGCGTGTGCATGAACGCTTCTATTATAGTGCAAGTGCACTCCATTGACACCGTGATAACCCAACATTTTATTTAAAAGATTGTATATAAGACAGAACGCCCGTTTATGTTATTGTAAATGTATATCCTCCTCTCTGTATAATAAACTTTGCTTTGCCAACACCACGTACAATACTCAATGCCGTAATATTTATTTACAGTAAAATAGATTCCAATAGTTATTATTTTATTATACTTTTAAGAATTAGTGTTTCATCTTTAGAATAACTTTGACTGATCTCAAGGAAGGTTCGAATGGTCGACAAAACGTTAAAGAAAAAACTTTAACGCATTTAAATTAAGCTAACCATCCAACGCTTTCAATAGTAGTGATCAGACAAATCAAATGAAATGCCGCAGTTGTCATAATATTGATTCCGGACAAAACTTTTCACGTAACTTCAATCGGTCCGTCAGGCTGTTCTCGGTCTGCTACGGCAAGCTCCCAGTACACTATTTCGCACAGTTGAATACGCAGGATAACCACATCAAGGATCATCATATTTGGAGTGATTGCTGACCATTGTACGCAAAATTCGCATTGGTGTCGAATAACCAACGGGTTTACATTAAATCTTGAAAGAATATAAGCCTTTAAGATATATAAAGTTAGATTTACACGCATATTACTATAACGGCTTATATAGCATGTATGTTGAGTAAACTCTTAACAACGTGTGAGTTGCGTCAGTCGAAACGTTCCCATGTACCGTGGTATCATTGGCATAGAAACAAATAAATTTTATTTCGAGCACGCGTAATTTCATTTGTAATTTAGTTTGTCAAAACATATAGATAGTAATAAAGTGAACCAGATTGTAATACGCCGATGTCTAGAGATTTACACACATTTTGTGAGGATGCTACGCATTGTGCTTTAATTACTACTATTTACGTGTATTTCGTGTTCGTTTATGATAGACTGTTGAACTGCATAAGCCGTAACTTACTTGATACAAGCTCCTCAGGGCATTTTAGTTTATGTTTTCTTTAGCAACTGTAGAGATGTAATCATGTGCAATATACATATACAATGCCAAGATGCCGAACCCGATAATATTTGCTCAATATCTATCTAGCTAATGTCAAATGTAAGCCTAAAAAGGAATCTAAAGCTGTTTGGAAAATATAATAAAACTCTGACTGACTGAAGCGTCACGGGAAAATGCAGGAGGAACTTTTCCCAAGAAGAAATTTTGTGTTTGCGCGGGATGTGTTACTGTCATTTTTATCTCTGTCCTGCGAGGGATCAAATTGTTGGGATATGCATTCTTATGGCAGGAGGTTAATGAAAGGAGCCATTATTAGTATAACCATTCAGGAGCACAAATAGCTTTACTAAAATCTTTGAAAACATTAAATACATTTTTTTTGCATTACTGACATCCCTTGTACTTTGATCGTTCCCGCAAAATAAACGAAGATAAAAAACGAAAGGTTTTGCCTCATAGAATAAACAAGTTATTTCTTCGTCAGCAGAAGTGAGAAGAAACAATCTACTTGTCACCACAAGTAATAAAAAAAATATTTTTATGGTCGCATAAAAACAAACTTTTATTGAAACTGATTGATCGATCTGCGTTTTACGGCCGAGCGTCAGCTTAGGAATTCATCAATGATTTACAATATCTGATAAACGCTTGAAGCAGATTTACCTATAAAAATGAACAATGAGCATGAGTCAATCTGCAGTAAAATAACGGTCGAGAAAGATTGCATTAAAAAACACTTGGTGAATCGAGGGATTTTTTTAAAAATTATAACAGCTCTGTCAGACGGGCACGTAAAATACCGTTAATCCAAAGGCCTTTAGGAATTTCAAATGACCTTTAAATTCTTCCGTGCCAGACAGCCCAAGCAAATGTCATTTAGACGATGTTTACAGCGGTTGAAATCTCGAAGCTCGTTTAAACGCATAGATCACGTTCACGCCAAAAAAAAAAATATTGTTTTGGCGACGTATATCTTTTTTTTACGTTTTTAAGCAAACAAAAAATTTAAAAAAGTGACGAGTTTAGTCGAGTAATTAGAACAAACTCCACTCTAAGCACAAGCAAACAGTTTTCTTTGTTTGTTTTTTTGCAATTATCAGCAATTTACTCACTCCTAACATTGATCAGTTTTCCCGCTCCTTTCGGCGCTTCTCTTAAGTCAGGGGTCCTCCAGCGGATCCTCCCAAAGTCGTATCAGCGAACAGGTCACCTCAACACTACTTTGGAAGCGCGGCGACCCCTTCCTAGTCGGGAGATACAGAAATATATATGTACAAAAATAATAAATATATAGAGTACAGTTAGCAATACATTATTAAAGAATGATAAAATATAAAGTTGAGAAGTAAAAGCTAGATAAGCATGCTCTTAAAGAAAATCCAGAAAAGAAAAGCCGAAGTGCCGAAGCGGACGATGCGAGAAGGCGGGCAGCGGGACGACGAGGCCTACTGTACTAGCTGGCTCCATGAGTACAAAAAAGTATTAGTAGAGCGAGGTCTGTCCAGAATATACGTTTAACACAATCTTCTTTATTATTAAACATAGCAAACATTTTTTTGTATATGAGTACGATCTTGTATTTTAATTCCCTTCTCTAGTGTAGACCGCGCTGCTAACGAGAGCATGCCTTTAGCAGCCGTACAGGAGTAACGGGAACTCAGGTTCACGAAAAGGACCTTTACGCTAAATGCCATTTGTGTTGCCGTGTGGCACTGCTTAAATGACATTTACACAAAAGGTCCTTTGGCGTAAAGGCCACTTTAGGTGCCCGTCTGACCGGGGTATTAGTCTCTTCGTTTTTACTGCAAATATGCGCTTATTTTATTCCTGAGAAATTTTGGGAAACCAAGCGTACGTTTCAAATCTCGTAGAATGTAATGAGCTGAACTCTCAGTTCTGATAGTATTGCGCCGCTTCGGCGCTTGCTTTCGCTTTTCTGCCATATGCACGTCTTCCCGACTTTCGCTTTTTTTAGATATAAGTATTTTTAAAGTTCTCGCAATCTGCAGTGGCTATATTTCTTTGAAGTAAAAAGGGAACGAATGGTCAATTCATGGGGTTGCAGCGGGACATAGACATGCCGCCACCTTTCTTGCCTCTATGAGTACCGCATCACCTTTATAGATAAGCTGTCTTGATCATATATTTAGTAAAGACAGGGTCACTACAGACATTAGAAACGACTGCTATAATGACGATCCGTACACGTGATAGAAAGAACGAAGCTATAGACAACCTGTGCTTAGGTGGAGGCGTTACCACAGCTAAAGCTGATGTGCAGCCACCTTCGAGAGCGACAGCCTCTCTCCTTCATTTTGCTTCGCTGGTAGGTTCTATGCTGTCCATATATATGGTATCTCATCCCACCTCGTTAGACACATTTAACATAAATCGAGAGAGGAAGCTTCTAGTCTTTGAATGGCAGCAATTTTAAATATTGGCGACCAAGAACTCAATCTTTCATACATTAAGAGACTTTGCCTGTGTCCTAACCCAATTAAGGAGTGCGTTTTGCTGACCTGTAAGGTGTGTCCAAAATGAGGTCGTTGAACACATGAAAACGGTGCCAATGAACGAAGACGAGCAAATTGAATTAGATTTGCGGGAATCTATCGAGCACGTAAAGAAATAAATGGGAAGGAACGCATTTTGCAAACAGCTCAGAAAGTAGCTTAACAAAGTACTTCGCGCATTAATTTATCCGACATGCTCAGTGGCTTGCTGTAAGCTCAAAAATGTCGCATCACAAGGCTCGTATTACCGTATTGAATTTTGATTTGGGGGAAACCTGAAGTGTCTTTCTTTCGCGAGTGGCACAACCCCTTCATTGAAAGAGCCAAGTCGTGTCTAGCTTCACCTGCGTCAATACAACGGGGCTGAAAATGTACAGCTTCGAGTTGTCAGCGACGACGTCTTGCATAATACGGCACACACGTGTTTGCTCTGCGCGCAGTTTAAGAGTGGCTGGTAGAAAACATTTTGATATTTACAAAACGTATCCACATCTCCGGTGGGGAGGCTAGACATTTCAAAAATAGGTTAAAAGCCCAGTGTTGGCGATAACTCGTTATTTTTTTTGAAACGAAGTAACGTACTCGTTAAATTTCTGAAAGCAGGAACGCGTAACGCACTTACGTCACTTATTTCTAGTATCGGGTAACGTAGTTACGTCACTCACTACTTCTTACTAAGACCAGGAAAAGGTGCAATTAAGTAATCTTCGTGTTTCTATATTTCGATTCACACCAAGTCCAGATGCAGCCGACGCTGCGAGCCCAGTCAGACATCGTCGAAAGTGCAGACTAATGGTGTTCGTCAAGTTTTTGTACGTTGTCTATCATCGCCGAACCAATCATAAAAAAATATTCTGTGACTTGCGTTTTCGACACTGCTTGATTGAGTCCCACTAGCTCATAGCGTCGGCTGTGTCTGAACTTAAGCGGAAACGAATTAGAGGCGCCAAGTCATTAGTGGTTGCACTTATTCAACGAGGTAGAGGGCTTAGAGAGATAGTCTCGCGGCTGAAAGTGACGCCCACCCACCTGCCGTCATGTTGCACATTTTCGACGAGATAGACGTGCGACCTTATGGTTTTGCGCCTATAGTCGGCGACGAGGTCAAGAACGAAGTGGAAGCTCCGCCCACCCCTTTCCACTCCAGCGGAGCGAACGGTGAAGTGAGGCCGCGTTTTTTCTGGCGATCTCGCTCCACTAAAGTGGAAAGAGGTGGGAGGAGCTTCCACTTTGTTTTTGACATGTCACCGGTCTGTAGATTTTGAGAAATTATACCACGCAAAGATAATTTCCTATTGATATTAAGCAGCACTACCGACGAGATAAGTAATGCCATGTTTGTTTTAAGCCCAAAACATGGTTTTACGACAAAAATGTTTGCAGCTTCGCAATGGCTAGATGCCGTCAGACTCGGTGTTGTATCTTGGGTTTTTGCAGGAGCAATTCATTGATATCTGGGGCTAACAATATTTAAAACTAGTTTATCAAGTTTTTACAGCGATCGCAATACAAAATCTAGGCTAAATTTGGCGTAAATGCCTAAGGAGTTATTTACGGTCACGTGTTAGTGGTCAACGTTGTTAAAACGTGGAAAGCGGCAAAGGGGGGGTACTTGCCTGGTGTACCTGTTTAGCGCTCTCCAAGCCCCTACCTCGCTGCCAATGATTTCGCATACTTTCAAAACTGTGCCCGTCTTTTCCCCACGCAAGAAATCCTACTTCAGACCAAACTCTGGCAGCACGAGCATTTCCGGACCAGTGTCGAAGCACGCTGTCCTCAAAAAAAGCTGTTTCCGCTTAATTGAGGAAATAAAAAAAGTAACGCAAAAGTATTACCTGCGTTTACATTTTTTCGGTAACGGTGTTGGTTGCGTTGATCTCTTTTATTTTGAGGTATCGTGGGTAGGTAACGCGGTCCTTTATATTGCAAGCAATGAAAAAAAACGCATTTTTCGTTACTTTTTTTTTTCGGTAACGAACTACATTTGTTTTTGCTGTGCAGAGATGGCGAAGAGGCAAGCGGTGACCAGATTATTACTTTGAGCTACGGGACACGACAAAAGTGCGCATAATGGCGTGGGTAGGGGTCCTCAGTCACCAAGCTCTCCTTTGCTTAACTGCAGGTCGTCAGGACTGGAAAACACTAGAACTTCTGATGACTTTGCTTCGCATGTAGTGACCCCGAAACTGTCTGGCAATTGTACTCTTCAAAGTGAAGCAGAATGCCTCACCCAATACCGTGACAAAGCAAAAAAAATACTAATAATAATTATATTCTTTTTTCTTATGAAAAAAAACATTCAATCCTGTCCCTTGAGGATGAAGGCTTAAAATATTGACAAATCTTTCAGGGTTGCAATAAAAAAGCTGAATGCTCAAGAGTAAATGTTAATCTCACTTAAATTCACTTCTTATTTTATCACCCTATAAGTTCTCCTGTGAGCTTCAATACCATAAAAACACTATGTATTGTTATGTATTTTACGCGTTTAACTGAATGATTTGTTATTTCGTCAAATGTAAATAAAATCAAGAAGTTTTAAACAGGCTCTCCAGTAGACATGGAAATGCGGCCGTATAGAAGAAGCAAAATTTCGCACATGGCCCGCTATGTATCTAAAAATAATTCAATTCGCCCCTTCATTGCCAGACATAGAAGCTCGTAAAACTTAATTGTTTGGCCTGTTAAATAAAAAAAAGTTTTAATAGTTTCTTTTTAATTGAGAAACTTTAGATTTTATAAATGAACTGGACATGTGCATGAACTTTTAAAATTATAACATGCTAGCATTCCTTCGTTTTACTAAAGTATGCATGATGCATACCATAAACACTACAGTCACGTTACAAGCATTTATATATATACTAATAACGTAAAAGATTCGGCGATGGCCCATTTGTTTTCATCATTGAATGAAGGTAAAAATGTCTTAATTTCAAACGCACTGCTTAATGTGATGAACCCATATCTGTCAAAGATATTTTATTGCATTTATAAGAGCAGATAGAAAACTGTCCATATAAACGAATTGGGAAAAAAAGTATTTTAAATTACGTTTAATCTGTGTATTTTTAGCATGTCTTTTGAATTTCACTGTTGTGTTTCTTCCGTATAAGCTATTCCTAAATTAACAATAATAGAATGTCTTAAACCGACTTAGACGCAAGATTTCATTCGATATGTTTCTTATGCCTTAATGTATTGTTCTTTGAAAAGCTAGCTCGATTGAAACTTGGCTTATTATTGTCAACAGCGCAAGATTCAAAATTTTGAGTTTATAAAATAACAAAAAAGATTCCAGAGAACTTTATTTCTTATATAGGAAGGCTTAAAGTGGTAAAAAAGTTATATAATTGTTGTGAGAAAAATATTATAAAAGTTTCGATACTCCAAATGGTGACACTCGTGAAAAGCCCAAAACTCGAGAACGAAAAAACGTTCCGTAGTTCTACTTGCACTTTTCTTCTAGTGACACATTTCCCGCCAACATTTATTATTTTTTGATAATTGTTGAGGACACATAATTTTTCTTGTACGATTTGAGATGAAATCACCCACACATAAGACGGATATGTACCACAACTGCGAATGTTCTGACAGTAATTACATCAAGGGCACTTGTTTATCCTCTTCAAAATGTCTGTACATTGTCATGTTTATGGCGGATATTCAGGTCAGAAGGAACCGTTGCCTGTGTCTCGCGCTGCATTCCTTAGTGCGCGAGTTGTACTTCACAAATTATAGCACAATAAGAAAATAGTGTCAGCGATACAAGAGAACGTGCAGCGTTCTGATCCTTGTTTCTAGTAGGCACTATTTAAACTATCAGGATGAAGATATAAGAACTTGCATGTTCGTGCATTTTAGCACAGTTTGATATATTTTATGCTCCCTTTCATGCTGTGACCCTTTTTCTTCTGTGCATCTGTAGCATCAACGTCTGCTGGAAGAGCACTTAATCTCAGAACGCGTGAATGCAATTCAAGATATTGCGGCTATACGGTTTTGTGGCTCACCCTCGCAAGCGCCTTTCTGTAAGCATAGAGTGGGATTAAGGCAGACGACGCGCTAAGCAATTGCAAAGAGTGGTTAAGTTAATTTTTATACATGTCATGACGAATAGGTGTTGACTTAACAAAAAAACATATAAATATATTACGAGTTTATTTTATTAAGTGGAATGGTCCCCAAGCCTTATTTTATATATGAGTTGATTACAAAGTTTTCCGCAGCACAAACCTTACGAAACTAAGTTTGTCGTGGGACGCTTTCCACATAATTTCTACAGAAATATATGAACCAGACACACTGCGACAACAAACCATTAATAACGGCATGCTACTCTATTTCATGTCAAACCCGAGGTGCGGCTGCCATTTCCTCTTGCGGCGCAGTCACGAATGAAGTTACGTAATACGTACACAACTTTAACAGCATTGCCTGGGGATAGCAGGGACTTTGTGCGAAAGTCACCGTTATTACGGTGCGGTCAACAACAGTTATAAGATAACCGTAATACGGATAATTCTTAATCGCCTTCACATTTTCCGTTTACCCTCGTTCTTCAACCACACGGTTCGCATATCCGGTGCACACGGAGCACACATCCGGTACTAAAGGAGTTAAAAAGAAACCGAACATTTAAATCTTGAACCAGTAAAAAGAATATTGATGACTTAAAACATAAAAAATTAATAAATCGTGATAAAAAAAAAAAAAAAACTTTAATGCCGTTTAGTTGACTGGTGCGGGCAGAAGAATGATGTCCCCTATACTTTAAGTTGGGCGCGGGCAAAAGAATGATGTCCCCATGCGCGGGGGTATACGATTACAGATGGCGACGGCTCCACGTAAAATGAGTATACAATCGTTAAATAATCAGTTACAGGACTTAATCTTGACGTGACAGCTTGCGCGGCATGCGTAACGGCGTCGTTGATTCTAGTGTTCTGGAGTCTGGTGAGTGGCTGCTGAGTAGAAACAAAATGTTTTTCTAGCAACCAGAGGGTAGGACGCGCGGTCGCCTTGGCTGTGCTTGTACCTGTAATCTTTTTTTTTTTTTTTTTCGTAGCGCTTTTTTTTTGGCGATAGCGGTTTGTTAGTACAACGCGTTTTGCTTTTGGTGTGAGTCTATATTTGCCTTTAGGTAATGTTCGTGCGACATCCTGCGGACAATGTATAAGTGATAGTCGTCCTCTTGCAATGTCGACTTCACTCTCCAACACTAAATATGTGACAAAAGAGTTTCCTACTATCAAGTACATTCGCAAAAAAAAAAAAAAAAAAAAAGTGAAACAAAAAAAATTGCTTGGCATGGCCAGGAAAATTAAGAAATCGATTAGTTTCTTTCCAGTAAATTTTTGCTAAGGATTGAGCATAAATTTAAAAACTCTTGCTGGAAAGTACCCCCACACTGTTTTTTTTTTTTTTATTGTGAGTCCGGAAGCACAATTCCACGAAAATTGTTTCCAGTTCATATAAAGTGTATGTCTCGTGTTCGGCCCTAAAATTCAACCGACTTCTTTAAAAATTGTAGAGGTCTTGATCACGGTGGCGGCTTTCGCATTTTCGCTTTGGTGGTCGAATACGCATGTGAAACAACTCTCCGGAGCCTGCCACCGCCTCGCCACACAGCGAGTTGATTCTGTGCTGAAAACCGTTGTCAGACTGGCTTGCAAAATGGATAAAAAATGCACTTCGAAGTAAATAACCGACCAGCACTGCTACAACACAAAGAATCGAATACAGTACGCAAAGGCTTTATTCAAGTGTTTGCCACGCACGCGAGAGGTGCCCGAGCATTCATTGACCGTTTCAAAATGATCGGCTAGTCTTTCTCACGATTACGAGACGGATATGTCCAACGAGCCTGAATGTCCAACGAGACGAAAGATCCAATAATGGATATTCAGGCACGTTGGACATTCAGGCGCGTTGGACATTCCGTCTCGCTTGGACCTTCCGTCTCGTTGGAGATTCAGGCTCGTTGGACATTCCGTCTCGGTTGGATCTTTCGTCTCGATGGACATTCAGGCTCGTTGTACATTCCGTCTCGATTGGATCTTTCGTCTCGTTGGACATTCAGGCACGTTGGACATTCCGTCTCGCATGTCACGTGCTAGAATAATTTGTCTTGTTAAAAATACAGACTTGGGTGCGTATTTTTTCCCCGTTCCTGCAGGCATTGCCGTATTTTCGTCATACTAAAATGTGCCACTGAAGCTGGCGTTGACGGACCGACAGAGAAACATAGAGCAGACACAAATATTCTAATTTCATCTAAAGGAAGGTATGATGGTTAATTCGCTGAGTGCCGATGGGCAGCTATATACCCATCGGTTAAAGGTATTGATTGTACGACGCAAAACGGTTCTTTGATAATGACAGTTGAAATGTTTCGAATGTTTTGATGACATAGGTCAGACAATTTGAAATATATAATTGGGATGCAGTGTCCTGGTGTTCCAGCGCAGCGCAATCAGGGTACGTCTATGAAAGCCGCGCTTCAGATCCCAGGAATTTCTAGTTCAGTCCTCACCCCTGCCCGTTTCAATCTATAGATGGGCTGCGTACGGAGACCCGCATTTTAAGCACATGAGTGCCCGCCAGCGCCACTGACTATGCGCAGAGTAAATATTTAAATTTTTTAAAGGAGCTCTGGGAGCTGTTGGTGCGAGGGATCAGCAGTTTGCGCAAGCGTAATTTCCCACTAATAAAAATAATAATATAGATATCTTTAAAAAAAGTGTACAACTAACGCGACTATAAATGCACGAGGGTGGTTGGGGTGTGACCCGACAATTCATGCGCAAATGCAGAACAGTTGTGTGAATTGGACATTTTTTTAAATTTTTGTTCGTTTATCTTTGGAACTGACAACTACTCACTGTACACTGCAGTTGTCAGTAGTTTACATACGCATGCATTCCCTGCCAGTATGTTTGTATGTCACAGAAAAGAGCGATACTACTGAAATCACGCAGTACGCAATTGTTTTTTGCATGTGACATGCATAGAGGTTTTCAGAAGGCCGTGTAATTTAACTGGCTTTTGGAAGCACTCCAAAGCTCGCGATCCTGTCGTGGTAATTGATGACGTCTTGGTACGTGGGAGCTTAACTGCTCATAAAGGACGCGAACGCATCCACCTCGACGTGCAGCAGAAGGTTCACACCCGGATGTACCAATAGCCTGGATCCTGTGTGAATATAACAATAGATCGTTCCACGTGACTTTCTATTCTTGTAGGGGAAGCGTATTGCACCGCGAATTCGGCCAATTCGTCAAAATTCTATTGGTCTCTGGACAACTGGAAGAACGGCAATTCGTCGATTAGGGAAATTCGCCCTAGGCCGATTCGCAGAATGGAGAATTGGGCGAAAGTGCCCGTTTGTCGAACTGTCGAAAAGAGTTGATTAGGGTAGGGTGTGTAGATAGCCGGGGACAGTGGGGGTCAACAATGAGACCCTCTTTCCAAAAAAACAAAAGAAGATGACAAATGCAGCTCTCAGAATTCACAAGGGTCCGATAGTGAATCGTACCCGGGTCGTTCAAGATTATAACGTCGGGTTCTACGTGAATATGTTCACTCGCGACTCTAGCATAATGGGATTTGGGAATACCGAGCGAGGGGCTGACCTCCTCAACCTGTGGTTATATGTGCACTTGTAATGTGCGCATATGAATAAATCGCGGTCGCACTGCAGCTCTGTGACAGAGTTACAACCTGCAGTTGAAATCCGATCGCAGCCTTGGTATGCTACCTGGGCGCGTATGGGTGCGACTCCTGCATGCCATGTGACCAGAAAAGGCAAAGCGGAAACGACGGAAGTCAATCCTAAAGAAGTATTTTATTAATTATTAAGAATACCTACTTGTTTCTTAACACCTGGTTCAATGTGACAGCAATGGCATTGGTGGCCGCATGCGAAACTAATCGTCGCGATAAGCGTCAATGTGCCGAATTCTCCGCACAATCACCGGACAAAAGCTCACCACTTTAGGACATCACCTGCACAGAGAGAAGCTTAATGGAAGGAACGTTGTATTTTATCACTGATTTTGATTAGAGGATCGAACTTTTGTTTCTGGGGACCGAGAAGTCCAATCAGAAATGTCCAAAAACTCCACCTTCGTTTTGTAAAAAACAACAACAAAAAAACTACAATTTAGTGTAATTACACATACTACACCGACTTGACCTGACAATAATACTAACAATTTAATCAGGCGTTTTTCTCCCATGCGGGGGACATCATCATTGCGCGACTAGGGACACCAATAAGGAAAATACAGCAACTCGTACAATACGTAAAGAAGACTGTGGCTGGGGATAAGCACGATTAACGAGTCTCAGAATTCTCGTACCCCACATTTGTTTCCGCGCCAGAGTTACGACCTTCTAAAAATTAAACGCGTGACGGATTGTCAATGGTCAACGAGTTCGGTCTTTGGTCTTGTAGCATGTGTGACCTTTTCCACGTCATTTTTTTAATTATAAAAATTATCTTTAAATTTAGATATATAAAACGAACAATAAATTGATTATGTTCTGGGTTTTATGAAGTCTTCAAAGTACACGAGCATAATTTTAAGTTTATTTGGAGGACTTCACAGAGGCAACGTCAGCGGGACAAGCTCAGCGGCACACCAAAATAGCCGTGTATCGAAAAGCCCGCCCGAAACGACCGAGTACCGATATCTCCGCACCGAAACGTCCGGTTCCCCATTCCATCGAACGCATTTTTCACCGCCATAACTATCAGTAATCCTACAACTCGAAAAAAAGAAATATCTACTAAATTGTTTGCTGGGTTCATTCTATATCCGTTGGATATTCAGACTCGTTGGACATTCAGGCTCGTTGGACATTCCGTCTCGGTTGGATCTTTCGTCTCGTTGGACATTCAGGCACGTTGGACATTCCGTCTCGATTGGACCTTTCGTCTCGTTGGACATTCAGGCTTGATGGACATTCCGTCTCGATTGGATCTTTCGTCTCGTTGTACATTCCGTCTCGGCTGTCACGTGACCGATTGGACATTCAGACTCGTTGGACATTTAGTCTCGTTGGACATTCAGGCCATAAAGCGTTTTCTACTCGCCCTTCTTGTTTGGATGAGAATAAACTTAATTCCCCTTTTCACGAGAGGTAGATGTTGCGAGGGCGGTAAGATCCTACGAATACTCTATTTTCATTACCTGGTGTGTTATCGCTAGAATGAATAGCTAACTGAGAATCCCCGCGCTTGGACACTTCAGCAACGTAAGTGCTTGTTTAGCAGGACTATACGTGCACCATCGCTCCGCGTTACCCAAGCAACGCGTGAAGAACTGAGCGGAGGAGCCGAATAATGTACGTCGTCAGCTGTCGCTCCTGCCCGCTACGTGAAAAAAAAAACGATAGTGATGGTAGCTAAAGAATCGCTTGCTAGATTTCGTGAACAGCGTCAGCACGCACGATAGAAGAGGGAAAATATATTAACGTAAAAATTATTAGGACTTCATATTATTCTATGTAGTTTTGAAAACATTTATGTATTCCATGGAACATTTGTGTCGACATTTGGACAAATTAAAAAGCGAGGAAACTTTTTCTTTGGCTCATACGATTTACTTATATTATTTCAACATCGTGCAAATTATATATGGACACTTTATATATATATATATATATATATATATATATATATATATATATATATATATATATATATATATATATATATATATATATATATATATATATATATATATATATATATATATATATATATATATATATATATATATATATATATATATATATATATATATATATATATATATATATATATATATATATATATTGCGAGATAGAAAGTTCTTATTCGTAAAATTACTATCCACTCCTTCCAGCGTCTCGCGGCCACAAAACCTTGGCTAATCTCCTGCAATATTTACCTAAAGGTATTCACTTCTCTTAGTATGCATTTTTTTTAAATGTCACTAAGCACCGTTGAACAATTTGAGCCGTAACATATTGTCACGAATGACAAATGATGAGGCGGAGAATAACTAAAGGAACTAAACGTTTAATGAGGGCGAACTTGTGCCCAAAAATAAAAAGGAAACAGAAGATAACAGCAGAGCGTCGCGGGCGTCGAAATCGGCGAAAGAGCAGAGTCGAACGCTGGGGCGAAACTGACTGCGGCTCGCCACGCGGAGCCCTTATGTACATGCGTGGGCTTCTGGAATAATCGGCCCAGAAGGTTCGGCGTGTAGAACTTTCTGACCTCGAACAAGCAACACGGTTCTCGAATTTACCAGAACATTACATTAGATGTCAACAAAAAAGGCGTCCCCGCGGCCAGGAATCGAACCCTGGCTTTTCGCGTGGGAGGCAGGCGCTATAACCGTTAGGCCACGCGCGCGCTGCCTACTTGGCAAGCTGCGCGCGCGGCATTACTCCCCCTTTAAAAGTGCATCGCCCCGATGCAGCACAAAACAAAACAAAGCAAACAAAAAGAACGGTAAGCTAAAGAGTCATTTGGAACACATAAGGTCCACAGTCCTATCGAGCGTAGTACGGCTTCATGCGCACGACGTGGACGACTTCTGGTCGTGGAGGGCGGCGTGATGAAGTCCGTGTTCCGTCGGGCATCACCTCGTAGTTCAGATCCCCGAGTCGACGAAGCACTCTGTAGGGTCCGAAGTAGCGCTTCAAGAGTTTTTCGCTGAGACCACGGCGGCGGATCGGTGTCCACACCCACACCCTGTCTCCGGGCTGGAAGTGGACGTCCCGACGACGAAGGTTGTAGCGGCCAGTGTCGATTCGTTGTTGGGCTTGAATCCGGAGTCTGGCGAGCTGACGGACTTCTTCTGCCCGTTGGGCAACCACCTGGGCGTCGTCGCTTCCGTCGACAGCCGGTTCGTGGGGTAACATCGCGTCCAGCATTGTCGTCACTTTGCGACCATGAACCAGTTGAAAGGGTGTAACCTCGGTGGTCTCTTGCACGGCCGTGTTGTAGGCAAAGTGACGTACGGCAACACCTCGTCCCATGTCTTGTGCTCCACGTCGACGTACATAGAGATCATGTCGGCGATTGTCTTGTTGAGGCGCTCCGTCAGCCCGTTGGTCTGCGGGTGGTACGCAGTGGTACGACGATGGCTGGTGTGACTGAGCCGGAGGATTTCTTGGGTCAGCTGTGCCATGAACGATGATCCGCGATCTGTAATCAGAACTTCGGGAGCGCCGTGCCGGAGTACGATGGACTCGATGAAAAAACTTGGCGACTTCAACAGCTGTCCCCGAAGGAAGGGCTTTCGTTTCTGCGTACCGCGTGAGATAATCAGTGGCAACGATTATCCAACGGTTCCCCAGGGTCGACGGCGGGAAAGGACCAAGTAGATCCATTCCGATCTGCTGGAATGGTGCAGTTGGCGGGGCAATTGGCTGCAGGAGACCTGCCGGCTTTGTCGGCGGTTTCTTGCGTCGCTGGCACTCGTGGCACTGATCGGGTGTAGAGGTGGACAGTTTTGGGGAGCTTGGGCCACGTAATAGCTTTCACGAATACGGGCCAGCGTCCGGCTTCGTAACCAAGGTGTCCGGACCGGACTTTTATGCCAGAGGTGGAAGCATGCTTCTCAGCTAACGACTCCGAAATTCAAAGCGACATTTGCAACTGACCTTTACAGAACTTCGTTCTTGTTCTCAACTGATTTTATGAGATATTTCAGGAATATTTTGTGAGAACATTTGGGTGAAGAGTCCACCTCATTAAGAGAGGTATTTTGCGGAGGTATATGCTGTAATCCTGGAGCACAATAGTAACGTTTCGGTAAAGCCAAAGATACCCTGCAAGCGGATGATGAGGAGGCAGGTCTACCGTAATACAGCAAAAAAGTTGAATTAACATATTTATATCGAGCTTTATTAAGAAGAGGACCACCCAAAAGGTTCGAGACCCACCATTGCATTACTCTAGAGGCTAAAACAGAACCCCT
This sequence comes from Ixodes ricinus, assembly GCA_037355805.1. NCBI lineage: Eukaryota > Metazoa > Arthropoda > Arachnida > Ixodida > Ixodidae > Ixodes > Ixodes ricinus. The sequence goes on from JAZHYW010007463.1 coordinate 90,932, forward strand.
CCGACGCGTGAGGCGGTCAGCACAAATCCAGATGCATCAATTTGAAGCTAGAAACTAGCTGATTTAATTCGCTGCCGAATTTCGATCCCAATTTGAAGCCAAATCGCTCGATATTGCCTTAATGTAATTTACAGTAAAAGAACTGAAAGAAATTTATATCTAAAATAATCTAACTATACATTTTTAATGCGAATAGCATTCTTTGGATGCTTCACGCACTTTTCGTCTATCTATGTATCTATCTATCTGGCTATCCCAACCTCTTGCGCCGCGGGTGGATAAATAAATCTAAAAAAGACCGGCGCCGGCTGGGATTCGAACCGTTGACCCTTTCGGTCAGCAGGCAGACGCGCTAACTCACAGAGCTATGAAGGCAGTCATTCAACGCACTCTAAACGGTTGTTTATATCTTTACCATAGGATAACGCTTTACAGCGTAGCACTATCGGTGGCGCGTTCCTGCCGAGGCTCATCGCTGAGCGGCGAGCACGGCCGCTAATCACCCTCCGCGCCCGGGAGAGGGTGATGCAGCGGCCGTGCTCAGCCTCACGAGAGCGGAATGAGCCCTCGTGCATGGAACGCGCGCGCACCGGTAGTGACAGCGCTGTAAAGCGCGTCCTATGGCAAAGATATAAACAACCGTTTAGAGTACCGTTGGTTGAGACTAGCTGAAACGCCAGAAAGTCTGGTCGGTACCATTTTGAGTGTTTGTGCGTATGGCGCGTGCTTCGCTCGCCTTCCTAAGTGACACAGACGCATGTAGCTGGGCTGCGGAGATCGTGTGCGCAGGGCTGTGAAAGTGTCAGCAAATTCTAGGAATCGCCTCCAAGAGTGGGCTGGCGCATCTAGAAGTGTGCCGGCCACCTGACGAACGCGCCGCTCCGCACCGTTTGATGCTGTCTCGCATTAACTTTGTAGATAAATCATTCCCAAAGGATGGGTTCACGCTGATTCTTTATCTTGTACCTCACTAAGAATTAGGAAGTTCGACACGAAATTCGATAGCAAACAGCGGCCAAATTTGAGAAGGCAGATCAGGATTTCAGTATAGATTGACCGCATGGTAGTCTAGGTAGATATTTTCATTATTGCTTTCAACACTTGTTCTGTAATATTTTAAGGCAATTTCTGTATATCTCCAGAACCAAATTGTAAATTTTTATTTGTAAATGTGAAGAAAACGCAAAACTTTTCGAATTCAATTGAAACCATTTTGTTTATATTTTTAAGGTGAAGTTCTAGAAGATGAATTTAATTAAAACTAAAGACTAATACATAAACGATTCATAGGAGCACTGTCCTGTGTGTGTTCACCAGACAGTTGCCAACTGTTTTTATCTCAAGGCACTACGAGAAAAAAATGATAGGAAACGGCTGGACAAAAAAGAACCAAGCGAATTAAGGTAGGAACGTGCACTCCCACATGAAACAGGATGAAAAGGGACAACAAGAGTACATAAAGCGCACCATGAAAAGAGCCTGGAGGAAAGCCTGGTTTACAGTTGTATAAAACAAAAATAAGTAATAAAGTTGTTTTCGTCTCATTCGCAAATCGCCGCTTAGGTATTGTATCCCACACAAACAACACGCCTACATCACCACCACACCAGCAACAAACGACAGTTGGGGGATTACAACTGAGAAGCCAGAGTCGGCTCGGGCAGGCGTTCGAGCAAAAAGATCGCAGTATTAGCACAAGTTGGCGGTGCCGCGTAGCCAGGATACCCGAGCCTTTCCCGCACAAAATGGGGAAAACAGGCTTAACGGGGAGTTAAGCGAAGGAAGAGGCACGGGACCAGAGAGTCCTCTTCGCGCCTAATGAAAGTAAGTAAGGAGCTACCGGCGAGATATCAAGATAGCAGAACTTTACAGCAGATTTCAACGTGTCACTCGGTGTCCCCGTTAAGACGATTTCTTTGTTTGCGGTCTGTGTACTTTTACTAGTTCTTTTTACTGCTTGTTTCCACCGGGAAATGCGTGTTCCTACCCAATTTTACCTGGTTGTTTTGTCTCTTTTTTCCCTCCTTGTTTTTTTCTCTTTTTTTCTTTTTTCCTCTGCAGCCCTGAGAGTAAACCTTGTGGCAACAGTCGGTTGCACACACTGTGAAAGGAAAGAATGTGTCCAAAACTTGTCACGCAGCATTATAGTTATGTTGTTTAATTAAATTCTCGTACGTTCTTTATTATTTAGATGAAACATAATTTAAGTGCATTAAAATGAAAGGATTCTAATATAAAAACACAATATATTAAAGCATACTCTTTAATTAATAAAAGCTTTATTAAAACGCCGGACTACGCTTAATTTGAATCTATGAGCAATGAAGACAGCAATATTCTTATTTTAGCTGTCAAAGTAGACAAGAAAATCCTGGACTTTTATTTGGCGGCTGTGACAATGACTCTCTCCCTTTCCACAACATCCTGAGATGAATATGTGACGTGTCTAATGCCTTAAAGATTATTATATTAATGCCAGACAAGGTCTTTGTGGTACCGCGAGCTGCTACTCACTTATATTTAGGGAAATAGGTATTTTTGCAGCATATAAAGAATGGTAATGAGAAGCGCATGCTATTGTATTGTTAGCGAATAGCCCGGATGGGGCATTTTCAGTAGAAGCAATCTTCTTATCAATTCCAGAATGAATGCAGAGAGGGGTCAGGTCATTACCGAACAAAAATACGGTGGATTCTGCAAGGACAGAGGCTATTAGATTCCCATGATAAGTGCGAGAATATATTTCCAAAAAGGATGCTTAAACATTTTCTTTTAAGGCTGTATAGTAGATACCAGTGTTGTACACGTTCCTCAAAAGAGGAACGGAAGCTCGTTCCTCGTTCCTCTTGATTTTTGGAACGCGTTCCCGTTACAAGTTCCATTTGCGAGAAAGGAACTCGTTCCCGTTACAGTTTAAAAAATGGAACGTGTCGTTACTTATACGTTACATTTGTATTTTGCTAATTGCAATATTTGGTTAGATCAAACCAAGTTTTCTTTTATCTATCCCATTAAATTGCAACATACGAATTTGAACGCCGTGATGGAAGGACACCAGGAGAAGAAAAGAAGAGGAAGCGAGGTTTCATTTGTTGATATATTCACTTTTAAAAATTTCAGCGTTTTGCCATATGCATGTTTGTGGTGGACTATGCAGACGAGCCAAATGTACTGTTACCCCACACCGCACGAGCGTTCTATAACAACCTCACACGTTTCAATCTAACAAAGTCCCGTGTTCGAACTTAAAAACAGTTGCTTCTCGATGCCGCTCTCAGGAAGACGAGCAAGTGGAGAAGGTAGGACTTTTTGAAGGTCAGTTTTGAAAACTACCAGCCCCTCTTCCTGAAGGTTGGACTGGTTGTTCAGTTTGAAGGTGGGAGAAGAGGAGAGGGCGGGACGGTTAATTTCTGTGCACCTGGCCAATGCCTGAGATACAAGGGTGCGTTAGATGTCTAGTAACCTGTTCCTTTGATGTAACTGGTTTCTTTGTATAGAAGTTCAGTGATGGCTGCAGTCGGCCTTAGATTTCTGGGTGTATGTGGATTCGTGGAAGCAAATACAGTAGCTGAGTTTGAGACATCCCTTTTTTTGTCTTTTCCTAAACTAGATGTTTTGATTTCTGTACTGCAGTCTCGGGCACTGAAGAGAGAATCAATGCTCGCTAGCTTTCCTGCACCCTACTGCTACCAAGAGAGGATACCACAAAATAAACCCCAAGTAACAAAAAAAAAAAAACTTCACGAGATCCTCCTCTTCGTAAATATATTATTTTTATACCTTTATAGAATTCCCCCTTATAAATAAAATAAAAATGATCCCGCCGGACGAAGAAAAAGGAACGCCGTTCCTCCTTCCGTTCCCGTAAAAATGTAACGCGTTCCCGTTCCAGTTCCACCGATGTAAAATGGAACGGCGGCGTTCCTTCGTTCCTCCTAAAAGGAACGCGTTCCAGGAACGCCGTTCCTTGGAACGCCGTTCCGTACAACACTGGTAGATGCCTTGTTATATTTTTTGGTCAAAAGCGAGAGACAAGAACGCTGTCTTTTTGTTTGTCTCACTAGAGACGCGCCGAAGCGTGAAGAATGGCTACACGGTTACTACGCATTTCCGGATAAAATAATACTCAGTCCGGTCTCAATTGGGAAAGTGATACAGTTATCTTTCTGCACATTGAACCAAAATATGAGTTGTTGCTTGGAAAGGCCGGGGATTGGGTCGTTCACAGCCTAATGTAGAGAATGAAGCCAAGGCAGCTCCTAATATATCCGATATCGACTGTACACAAATGCGATAGTGGTGCGATACGTTAAATTTAGATTTATTCGCCAAAAAATGGGTTACGTGAACAAACCTTTGCAGGGCTCGCCGTTCTCTTAGGGAACTCTCTAGAAATCGTAGTTGCTAGCGTTACGCATATTGAAGTTTAATGCGAGTGGTGCTTGTTTTCAGCACGTGTCCAACATGAATGCCAAACCGACAACTCAATACGTATTCTGCAACACCACACCTGATCTAAAAACAACGGAAAGGCGGTTGAAAGCAGAAGTGAGGTAAGCTGAAAGAATTGGTATGATCATATGATGAAGAGTACAGTGTACAAAAAGGACGAGAAAGAGGAGCTACCCGACACGCAAGCGCTAACTCACAACTGAATATGTAGAGCAAAAACGAAGAAAATAGCGCCACAAAGTAAAGCCGCACCACACAACATCGTCTATATAACTCCAAACCTAACTTCTAAAAATTATGCAAATTTGTTGCAATGTTTGCTTGATAGCTGAGGACCTTAAGACATCCAAGTGCCAGAAACACCACAGTCACCCCTACCTGTAGTGTCCAACTGGCGTTGTGATAAGCAGAGTCCAACTAACATATGGTAGAAGTTATGACCCAAACATGCAGGTGCATGAATAACGGCCATTTATAGCATAATCGTTCACATGATATATACAATGGGCTCTGATATCGCCGCACATTGCATAACCTGCTCGTGTTCTGCATCCATAACGGCACAACAATAATTTAACTTCATTGAGACATATCGACTCACGAAACTAACTTTGTAATCGCATTGTAATATTAGCTAGGGGACCGCAGTATTAGCTACACATCAGTGAAACTGCTTTAACCGGATACCTTGTTTTGAAATAGGACTGTTTGGCTAAAAAGATTAGTTATATGGTGTTCTGTTGTGTGTGTCGCGCTCTAGCTCAGCGAGGTTTTTATTACGTTTTTTCTTCCTTTTAGTCTATAAATTCAGTTGCGACTTTGTTTTGTGTCTTTTTGCGGCACGCCCAGCCCTTGTTTCACCATGCGGCGCGAGACGATACTAAATTCATTTAGTTATGCCAAAATTTATGTAGATCTCGTCTTTTGAGAACCGGCTGCAACCGCGGTTAGGCATTGAGCGCACGAACGACGAGATTGTTGCGCCGTACGTTTCTGCCGCAGCGGTCATTTCCGGGTAATTTACCACAACGGAAAGAAAATGGTACATGCGCGCAGTTCTGTGGCTTCCCCGCAATCTGCTTAACGAAAAACAGCACTCAGAAGGGTGACGAAAAATTAAAAAAGCCACCACGTTGTCTTTCACGTTAACGCTTTAGCTCCCCCTTTGATACTCAAAATGGATTCCGCGCCGCTAACTAAACAGCGAAGCTACCCGAGGCAAGAAGAAACAAAACGCACGTAGAACCAAAGAGGCCACGCTGTCAGCAGTGAATTTGGTTTGCAGTGGCTGTGCTCCGGTGGTCGCGAAGCGGTCTGTGCTCAAGGGCAAGTTTTCCCAGCCGAGTTGTTTTAGTGACATTGAGTGATACTGAAAATCCTAATGGGATGCTGGAGTCGCGCACCGGAACCAACCACGTGCGGCTAAGATGTTTGAGCGTGCGATCATGGTCATCAGCACCACCTGCAAGGACAGCCATAACACAGTCTGCCAATGTCGCCATGAACTGACCAGAACAGTTTTTTTAGCGAAGGCAACTTTACTAGTTGATATTTTCGCTTGGCTTCCACCGCCTAACTGCACCTCTTGTAGTAACTCTTGCAGTGCGTGTACCTTTGAGAAACCCGATTCTGTTGACCGTCTCAATTTGGTTTGAAATATTGGTTAACGAGCTGTGGTGATACCTTGCAAAAACATTCCACAGCCGTTACGAATCTTTCCTGCCAGTTTATTCCCAGTCATGTGGCCCTTACTGCTCATCGCAAACATCATAAAATATTTCAAAAATGTGCGCTCTCTTCAGAGGTATCATGTGCATAAGCCGCTCTTCTGCATCGCAGTGTGAGGTCGCCGAAAAATAGTATCAACGACAGGTTTTTTTTGTATAGAAACGCAAAATCAATGACCGAGATAGAGAGAGATGGTTGGGACCGATCGTGCTCACATTGATTACCAAATCTGTACCTTGTGCATTCAGCTCAGAAAATAATTTTGTGGTCGCCGATAAAACTTTTTGCTGCGGTTTACATCTACCTGCGGGGGTTTGTCCTGCTCTTTATAAAGGGATAAATAATTTTGTCGAGGAGCGCTCTGTTTTACTGGCGAGGATGGAAGAACGGAGAAACAAAGGAGTATGATTAAAAAAAGTGAGAGAGATTGACATCGATATGGGATTGTGCTAATTGGCAGAAATTTGATGGGGCAGATGACAAAGAAGATGCGTAATTTGCAAGAAAAGTAAGAGGGAGGGTGTGGTTGTTTCAGGGCGTATAGTTGCGCAAGCTGATCGCCAGATATAAAGGGTAGAGTAAGCTACCATTCATCCTTTCATCCAAATACTATGACAGAAGACACGTGCTTGCTGGAAGTGTTCTGGTCGTATTTTCAATGCCTCGAAAGAAAAAAAAGGGTCGTTTTTAAAACAGCTCGCCAAAGAGCCGCGGAGTTTGGCTTTGGACAGGGAAGCAGGAGTTGGGCTCGGTACCACTACGACCAAAGGCTAACCCAGGGAACGAGCCTTGTTTCAATTAAATCAAGCGGAATATTGCAGATCGGAAAAAACGTCTCTATCAAGGACCACGCAGGAAACACCCCGCTTTGCTGGGTTTTCGACAGAGCAGTGTCACTCCTCGCTCAGTAGGTGGATACGACCATATGTGGTTTTACAGTAACACGATACGCAGGTGCGCTTCCTACTCAGAAACTTTTTTAATTAGAAAGTAATAGCTGGTACGTATGTGGCAGAAACGCCATCTCATGACACAGCCTTACTGAAGCGGTACATTGAAGTAATTAACCAACCGCTCTGTAAACTCCTGTTATTCAATAACTAACCTGGATTGTAGGCTGAACATTAAATTCCTGACACCGGAAAAAATTCGGGGAACTTACCCATATAAGGATTGTAGTACCAGGGATATGCCTGGGGTCATGTCCGAACTCCTTTAATCTTTGAGTGAGAGGTGCAATGAGCTGAAACGTGACTCAGTGTGCTGCTTGAAACTGAATTTATCGTACCCTCATCTAGGGTAGACCAAACGTATACACTGTACTAATTATGCGCCTTTTGAGTAATCAATACTCACAATGCTTGTCAAAGGTTCTTCCGTTTCCTTTCACCGCTGAATAACTTGTCCTGGGGGGTCATTGTGGGCATTGTGCGTTATAGCATAAATATAGTGAAATACCTTCATTGGAGGTGCGACTCCTTGTTAACACCGTGAACCGACGGCGTCGGTGTCCACGGGATATATATTTGAAGGCTTGGCTTCATGCCTCACGAACTGCATTTGACAGGCGCAGCTAGTTTAATACAGAAGCCCCATGGCACATCCGGGGCACCTGTTTCGAACGTTCAAAATGATATTCTTCAGCGTGTTTACAATGCATGACAGGTTGATCCGGCTCTTTGTTTCGATTCAATCTACTATGAGGTAGCCTTGCTACAGCGACCACCGTAATTATATGATATTTTGATTTTATTTGAATAACGCTTGGCAACCTGCAATGCAGTTTGATTAAAGAGGTGTAACTAGGAAAGCACAGTGCCAAAGCTTGTCATATTAACAGAGCTTAGCGACGGGCGAAAAGTAACTATAAATATCGCTGCCAGAGTATTGCCCTCGCTTTCCCGTTCTCCGCCAAGTACTCATTGACGAAGAAGGGGACCCGTGGGCTAAAGTGTACCTGTTCGCTTGTGGGGAAAGCTTCTTTGTTTGCGGAGTGACCGGATTAGGGCCGGGACAAATGTTTGACTTTGCGCTAATTGAAACGTTGTTCTTGCACGGAAATATGACAGGTTTGAAGCCTGTTGAACCTTCGGAGATTGTTTGTGTTACAGCGTAATATGTGTCACAGCGTTAGTTTTATGACACTGAGCGCCACTTTAAGGCGGCCATGAGTAAGCAAATTACACGACGGCGACGTGTAATTATTCCCGTGTCGCCAGCGCGTGGAAGATTTTAAGATTTAATACGGCGCATGCTGGCGCCGTTGTAAATCTCGTATTGCTATATCTTGCTCCGCAAGCTTAAGCATATTAATTTACCTTATTTAAGTGGAGCTTATAGCCTGCTATAGACCTTTTATAAAATCGCCTGCGGGCTGCTATATTTGTCTCCTGGGCTGTGGAAGGCCTTCCTGAGCATGCGCTGTTGCACTGCTGCGCGGTATATCAGACCCTGCGCATGCCCACATTGCTCTGTGACTCAGCATTGTTCGCACGGGTGGTAAGCGATGCAATTATCTATACTTCTCTTGGTCGTCACACTTTAAAGGCACACCGACTTTAAAAACACGAACGTCAAATTTAAGTTTTTTTTTTTTACTTCCAACGTATTCGACACTTGTAGTAGATAGAGAAAATCACGCAATGTAAAAAAATCAATTTCACTGCGATCGCCGTGCCTATATGATATTACACTTACCAATCATGTTCTGTGAATGTTTTTGCAACATTGCACCTTTTCGTCTGGGCATCAGTGATTGAGCGTCTTCTAATTTTCTTAGAAAACTGAAGTATACAACAATTAAGCTGATATTCCGATAACACACTATGGCCTCTTATCTTATCAAGATACGGTCATGGACTGTTTTGCTTCAACCACAGACGTTGAAGTGGATTCCCATCCCCTGTTGCTAGACGTTAGGGGTCATCAAATAAATGCTACAAACTCTCAGGCGAATAAACCACGTTGCATGCTGCGATATTACAACCACAAGATAGTCTCCACTCTACAATTACCTGGTTCAAACGGTCTAACAACATCACTCAGCACAAAAGGTATTTCTATTTTCTATTCACTAAAAGATCAAACATCAGTCAGCGCCTATAATATAACTCAGCACCGAGAAAAGCTATTCTTTACCGAATGCCAAATACGCCTCTGTACATTGGGCATGAGCGAGTGACTTTTTTGCGTCTGTGGGCGGAAATTCCATTTCAATTCTTATGCTGCATAGATGTTATTGCAGAAGTCCCGCAATTCTAAAATATTTTACTGTTGCACTGACCGGACAGGATCCTCAAAACGAAACACCGCATTCTTTGCCCGAGAGTGAAACAGCGCCAGAAGTTGTCCAATATTTTGTTGGTAGGTACGCAATTTCCAATTTCGGAAATACCTCTGACTATCTTCCACCTTGACATCTTTCAGTTTATCGCAGAAGCTTATAGAGAAGCGACAAAGTTTCATAAGGTCAGTTTAAAAATCTTTTTGCTACACAGTTATAAATTTAAGCAAAATAATATTAACTAACTTATAAACTCAGTTACAACTGCAACACAGTTTCCTTTTTAAGATTACCATTCCTATCTATTCAAAATAAATATCATCGACTGTGTGAAATTGATTTGCTTTTAAAGAAACCTGCAGTTTTCTTTCAATACCGCAGGGTGTTGGGCTTAATAGGTTCTTGCTTGGTTTGGCGCCTTGTTTTGCGAGAAAGGTTTTTATTTAAATAAATAACTCGTATTTGTATTATACCACCTTTTATGGCTTTCGGAAAAGGCGTTGAATGAGTGATCAATGAAAGGCAAAATAATACTTGAGAATATACTATCATAGCTTTCAAAATAGTCGCTAAAAGAAATGTATATTTATTTCTGAGCCAAATTGGTTTTTGTTTTAACGACAACCGAGCACGCGTAAAAAAAAAAGACAAATATTTCTTGCTCTTTTGTGCTTTTCACGGTAACAAGAGTACGAATATAACAACGTCTGGCAAGTCATTTTAGTGACATTCGAAGAACGAAAGCCACGTCAACTTAAATGTTCTGTATACAATTAATGTTTTGAATTACAACTTATTTATATGTCGGCTCTATTTAGAAAAAATAACAGCCGTGTTATTGAATGATTATTATGTCACTATTTTACTTGAGGTCGTTTGATATTTGTTCCTGGTTTATTGTTAGATATTGCGTATGACATCTTCTCCAATAAAACTAGAGGCCTTCAAGCACATCGTTTATAAAAATATTGTACCAGGTGGAAGTTTTGTATTAAATATTAATAAATTTTAATAACCTGAAAATCGTACGATATAATTTAATTTCATTCATTCCGTGAATACTTCCAGCATTGTAGCATTTGCCATTGATATCCTAGCGTAGGTGGATCACCAACCTATTCTCCCATGGCTGCATAGATAAGATCATGGTAAAGGAAGTAATAATATATCTATGTATATTTTCCTCTAAAAAGCATTCCATCAGCATTAGCATAAAGGCCAGGCCAATCGATAATATTCATTGGTCCTTCTAGGGTTCTAAATAAGGTAAAACAAATTAAACAATTTTTCGGAGGCAGAAGTTTGAAGAATGGACACAAATTCAATGAAATCCTTATTTAACAAAGCTACTACATTATTTAATATTTACTAATACATGTTGAAGAAATTTTGCTTTTCTAAATTGAAAACATTTAATTTTATTACCGATCTGGCATATCTGTTTTATACTTGCACGTAACAAAGTAGAGTTACATGCAGAAACATCTCGTCTCTATACTCCGCTCGCCCTACAATGGACAAGTACCATAGGGCTGGTGGGAGGCAGGGGCGGATTTAGGGGGGGGGGGGAGGGGGGAAGAAGGGGGCCAGCAGCCCCTAAAATTCCCAAGGTCAACTTTTATAAAAATAAGATCATTGATATACACCAGCCAAGAGTTTAGTTTTTAGTGAGAGCAAACATTAAACAAACAAAATAGATATAGGCAAGGCTCAACCGTAACGTCATATCTTAGCAGATTCCCCCCCCCCCCCCCAGGCCTTACCCGAAAATCCGCCCTTGGAGGGAGGAGCACTACCGCGAAATGCTGGCATCAGCATAGCAAAAGAAGTGACGCAAGAGAATTTATGATACGTAGTGCACGAAGAAAACTAATCTCAGGGTTATAGTGTCTCTGTTGGGATAGCGAACCATTTTATATTGGTGAAGAAAAGGTGCAGTGCTCCCCAAACTTAACGCCTCCATGGGGTTCCCATACATAGTGCTTGTGTCGGCTACTTACTGTTAAATTTGTCACCAAGGCATTCGAGATGCCTTCTCAGAATGGGGTGCATAAATCGGGAACCCAAACATTTTTCAGATAGTTCAATCGGCCCCCGCAGAGACCGTCAGAAACGGCAAATTCCGTGGCGGCGTTAAGTTTAAGGCGCACTGTACATGGAATTTACTTTAGTAAACATCCATGCCATATTTCGTAAACATGTCAAGCGTTTAAAGACTTCCGTGTGCGCGTAGAGAACACCGACTTGAAGTCGTTTCGCCTTAGCCATAGAAATATAATCCAGTCCAACGTTTGTGTATGTACCCGAAACCGTGTCTCGCTTCCACACAATGTCAGTAATAGAGTCAATGTAGTCCATTCGCACGTTCCCGACGAACACTCTATCCAACTCATCTTTATGTCTCAATGGCCACTGGTTCTGATCCCGGGTTCTCTTCGCCACATTGCTGCAAGACTGTATTTAATTATTTCAGTAGTCTTCTGTAAAGGCGAAGTAGAAGGAAGTGCCACGGAGTGTGCTATAGGCCGACGAAAAACTCGCCTCCTCATACGGACGCTACTTGGCAGACTAATACGTACAACAGAGCAAATGCATTACGTGGTTTCCAACAGGCTTGTGATTAGACCCGGCAGCCTATAGAATTGGGTTTTACTCCATCCTAAGATGACATAAGATACAGAAAAATACTCACTGAGAATGACTTTAATAAATTGTAATAATTTCACGTTTTCTGTTGCGCACTGGTCTTTCGCTAACTTCCAGCCAAACTCTCAGTGGATGTTTGAGGATTACAAAATATTTGGACATAAAAAGTTTTACCTTTTATAGAAACAGATTTGGGTATAAAATAACTTATTTGTTGTGGCAGCCGCTTGTCAATTTCAATATAAAACTGTAAAACATAACGAACAAACGTCCTGCTGACAGATACTGCCAAGTTTTTCGTGCAGACACATGTGCGCTTGATTGAAGCATGTATATTTTGCTGTTCAGCCAGACACTGCAGATATTTCACATGCGACGCCTGAAGTTAATTCTGCGAAGCAGATGGGACGGACACGCGTCGTCATTGTGTGCCAACAAAGTGATATAGATAAAAGGTTTTCGCCCTTGCGAGCTGCCCTGCTATTCTGAGTGGCACTCAGGAACTTCCGATGTGAAAGCTGCCACTGACCAACCGCTCAGACGGCTGCGACGCAGCAGCGTCCAGGGATGAGTGCTGGGTTCCATCAGTTCAAGACCAAAAGCATCACCTTGCGGATACATTGCAGCTGGATTTGAACGTAAAAGGCTTTTGGGAAATAGTAATTTTATTGTTTGGACGACACTCGCCTTGCGTAAACGTTACCCTCCTTATGAGATTTAGCGTAGATGCCCGGCAGAGTGACTTCATATGTCAACGTCTGAACCTAAGCTTTCTTATCACGGGAAAGTTTCTTCCCACATCGCATACATTAAAGAAGAACAACACTGATCCCATTACACGAAAAACACTATAAACATTTATTTCAAAAGAATTTTGTTTAAACCCCGACACGCATCCTGAAAGGCGGATTCCGCCGCCTCGATTTCTTTTTGGCTCTTGACAACGAAGATAAATATAAAAGCGCGATGGAGGAGAAGCGGCAGGAGATATGTGAGAGAAAATGTCGGCTGCGGAAGGAAGTGAGTCTGGGGTTTTGCCATTCTAAGGACAATATTTTCCAGTCGTGTGGTCTCAAAGGTTTCTGGGAAACCCAGAATGAGAGATTCTAACTTTGAAATTGAAATCTACGTAAAGTCCCAATTTAAGTAAATGGCTTCAAAGAGGTTTTATTTGCTGAGACTGTTGATGCTATACACTCTAAGAAAAGAATTGACCTCAAGGGACTAACGGCAGCATTTGGTACTTTGAACTCCAAATGCTCCCTGAGAGGACTCATTTGGTTCGAGCTAAGTACCGTGCGCAAAAAACTGGGGACTAGCTGAGCTCGACTGGGTCTAGCCGAGATACGGTGCGCGAGCTTAAACGGTTGATGAGTCCTCCTCAGACAGGAGGTGCATCTGCGTGGTTTAGACGCCGGAGGAATGCGAGACCGAATGTTCGCCAGGAGGGCAATCTGAGAGTCTGTTTGTCTTGGGGATCGGCCGCGACGCTCAACCCTTGCATGGCTGAAAGTGTTGTCGGCACTCGGACGAAACTGGCGAATTTTTTTTTTAATGCGCCACAATCATCCAGACATTGCCGCGGTAGACGCTTCCTGCGTTTTAGGGAATGCAAGTAGATGAGATCTGTTGAGCTCGGCTTCGCCTAGCTATGCGTCGTCAACGACGATGTTGGCGTTTGACAAGTCCCATTCACGCAGTGTGACACCGCTAGCGTAAGCCGAGGCGGCATTCATCCCTAACGCAACGCCTCAAAATAAGCAACCAGTGTTTTTCTTCTTTTTTCTCAAATAAAACTTAGGAGTTTAACAGAAGAAGCGCTTTTTGCCGGTGTCTCACGGGTTAGATTAAATGGTCGCCTCACTCTCCAAATCCTGAGTTTTTCCTGAGAACAAGTTGAGAACTCGTCTCACGCGTCTCGCCGTGACCAACATTTCTTGGTTGTCCTATGTGAACTCAAAATCCGCAACAGGAAACGATTTGATGCGCGGCGCGTTACGCTCAGAAAGCACATTCAGGGGCAGTATCCAGCGCCTTGCTGCACGTCGTCGTTGCTGTTTGAGATAATATTCCAGATGAACCAATCAAGGGCGAGCCTGCGCCTGGAGCGTCAGTCATGGCACCTTTGGTGATAAAAAATGGCTAAAAAAAAGAAAAAAAAATCCCCCTAAAAAATTCAAAAAAAACAAAAAACACGTTCGTTCGTACGTCGCCTGGCCAAGCGTGTTGAAAGTTGAGGCCATCTCAAGTCCTTGGGCGTACTTGCTGTGTGCAGTGATGAGTGCTGTGTCGTGCTCGGGGAAAAAGGTTACTCTCTTTCCGGCCCTGTCGCCCTCCCTGCCGCTCATTAGCCCCTCCCCCGCATTCTTTGGCAGATTGGGCAGATAAGGCACGCAGGGGAAAAGGGAAAGGGGTCTTTGTTTGAAAAGAACCGGCTTTTAGTAATTCGCAGTACCGCCTTTGTCAGACGCTGTTACGCCGTTTTCGTCCCTGCGTCTTCTCCGATGATTGCGGGATCCGGTTTGGATTCGCGGTGCTGCAACACTCCACGCTGGTCTATTGTTGAAGTCACAAGCTAAGGGAACTCGATTAAGGTATGATGAAGTTTTTTTTGTTCATGGTGTGTTCCATTAAATGCAGCTTCGAAAGTGTTTTGGTTGCGCATTATGAGCCCGAAAAAGCACGCTGCCGCTACTCTCTTATTCTTGGCACCCTGGATGCTGATTTTGCAATGCAGCACGGGGCCATCATATTAATCGCCCAACGGGAAACGCCGATTCTGGCGTATTTTTTGTATTGTTCAGACCTGGCATGTGCCGCTTGATATTAAGGCCTCTTCACATATGCGGCGAAGCGCTTCGGCGTGCATTGACCGCTGCGCTAAGCGCGTGCTCACGGGATCGTTCACCTTAGGTTTGTGTACTGCGTCAAACTGTTGCGCTCAAAACTGGTGGTAAGTTGCTGACTTACCGTGGCTACCTACATCGCGCTTCGCTGCGTAAGCGAAAACCGGCCTTAAAGGCCATGAAGCAGAACGAGCTGGACAACGATTTTGGGTTAAGGACTTTACTAATCGCATATCGTTTGTAGGCCAAAGGAAAAAAGTGCGGAAGAGGTGAAAATGGCACTGGTACGAACATTTTGAAAATTCAGCGGATTATATTGTTCTTCATTTCCTTCTAATGATCTCTGTTTCTCTATGACCATCCGCAGTATCAAACCATCAGCGGTTCCCGTGGCCGTCAGCCAGATCCAGCTCATGCATGGACACAGGAACTGCGTCACTCAAACGTATGGGTCGACCAGACAATCAATCTGTTATTGAATATTTGGATTCTCGTTCGCGTAAATCAATTAACTCTGGCGGAACATCGTCGCCGATACCGTTGTAGATTGTGTGTAAAGACTGTGCAACTGATATTCGATTGGAATGTTTTCACTCCACACGAGCTTACTGGAAACACTAGGTGGGACTAACGAGATTTTGCATCGCACCAACGCCGCGGTCGAGCGCCTTTTGTTGCGGTGTAATTTCAGGGACAAAAGCGAAGTCATTTTCATTCAATCTCTCCTTTGCAAGGTGCAGTGACGTAACGTGGGGATCGCATTGAGTGGGCACCCCCGTAGTGACGATATTTAGATATGCGGCTCATGGGTTGGACCCGGCGGCATTGCGTGGGCACTCGATTTAGGCTCGTGATTAGTAACTGGCTCGGGAAGTCATTCGGTAGGCGGCCAGTGTCCAGTACTCTTGCAACGACGACAGCCAGCCGGGCCATAACGATGTCTGGAACTCAGCGCGTGTCCTGTGCTTTGCCAACCCCGGCGTGAAGCATGTAGCCAACGTGGCGCGGCGTATAATCGGCTCCAGGTCGCGTGGCCGCTTGTTGTGGCTGC
>JAZHYW010007464.1:0-45380 GCA_037355805.1 Ixodes ricinus
TGGTCAAAATGCCCACAGAGCACCCACAGAAAATTTGTGTGGGTTCCTAGAGGTCTCTATGGGGCACCCATGGGTTTGTATGGGTGTCCTAAAATCTCTGTGGGGTCAGGCCTGTGGGCCTATGGGACATGTGGGTTACTGTGTGGGGTCCTTTGGGTTACCCACACAGCCTGTAAGGGCTCCTTTGGGTAACCCACACAGCCTGTGGGGGCTCCTTTGGGTAACCCACACAGCCTGTGGGGGTTCTTTAGGTAACCCACAGAGTCTGTGGGGATAGAACCCTGGCTTTTATGGGACATTTAGGAAATTCTGTGGGTTGCTGTAGGTACCCCGCAGCCTGTGGGAATAGAGCCTAGGATCCTATAGGACAAGTACGACATTGTGCGGGCTGCTGTAGGGATGCCACACGCTAGGGGAGCGCTCTGTATTGCTACACGGGACATGTGTGAGGCCTATGGGAAGCCTGTGGATGTGCCTCTCAATATATATTCTACAGAAGTCGTGCAAAATATAGCTTTTTTGTAAGTTTTTTTTTAATTACATCGCTTACCCCAGTGCGCAGAACACTACGCCGACGATGTCGACCACGCGGTTTTTTCTTCGAAATAGGGCTTCTAATGCTGACGCATTATTACGTTATGTCAACATTGTTCCGAAGTTGTCAGTTTTGTGTTTTGTGCTCTGACCTTATCAGTCTTTCGTGTTTTGTATCCTAGCGAAAAAGCGTATTGCCAAAATGCAGAGCAATAAATGTATATGTTGATAGGCAACAGACAAATTAGTTGCAGGACATTACTTATGTGGACTCTTATTAGGTTTATTTTACAGATATCCAATGAACCGCAAACAAAACAAGAGAAAAAGCTAGTGCACTGACGAGTATACATGAACAAATGCAATCATCTTGCAGCAGAATAGTGATTAAGTCTAAAAGAAGGGCATGTTTTAAAATGACAAAATATGGAGACAGACTGAAAAACAAAAAGCAAGCAGTTTTTCTTGAGTAAACTGCATGTACCCAGGTAGCACACAGTAACAGGTCCTGTAACAGGACTGGCGGGCGTCGCCATCCTGTTACGCCGGCCGGTCCTGTAACAGGATGGCGACGCCCGGCCATGGGCGCCGGTGAGCTACCGGCCCCTGCCGGCGTCGGCGTTTTGTCTTACTCATTGGCCAGTTCAGCAGAGGTTACAGTGACTGCCGGAATCGTGCTTTTGCTGTCTTTGCTGACCAGTATTTACATGAAAGTCCAGTAACTGGCCGGCATCGGCATTTTGCTGTCTTTGATGGCCAGTATTTACATGAAAGTTTAGTAACTTTCCGGAATTTGCGCTTTGCTCTTCACGCTGGCGAGCCCCGCCGTGGAAGTTCCGTTTACTCACCGACATCATTTTTTTTCTTTTTGCCGTTTTCACTATCCAGTCAAGTCATTGAGATTCTGACGAACTGCGGCATGAATAGCATGAATAGCGAGGGAAAATGTTTGCGTTGATAAATCCTTCGTGAATGACTGCCGACGCTGGTGTATTTGATCCCAGCATGGCAAGGCTGACGTGTTTTACCGCGAAAACGAGAGAAAGAACAATGCGGTTAGGAAACAAATTCAGGATATTGGGAATCTGAACACGTACGCCACGAAAAAAAGAAAACAATTACAACGCCGAACGATACTTTTTCAGGAATCTAGTTTAATTTGATGTACTATACTTAAGGTCCGGCGGTATATGCACGTGTTTGGCTCAGATAAAAAATAAAAATGGTATAGCGGAGCCTCCGAATGAAAAATACACGTGGCAGGAATGAGCACGCGCTTTGAGCTACAAAAACAATAATAAACATTACTCTCCAGAAACTAGAAAAAGTAAGAGATGTGTTTATTGCTTACGACGCCACGAGAGGTACATAACTCTCCTCAGATCATGTTATTGGTGATTTTAATTGAGTGTGAAAATATGCTATTTCAGGCAGGAATCGACTGTCTTCTGTGGTAGTTACGATCATCTAACAGAAATATTTCAAATGTTCACATAGCCAGACGATCTGTCCCCCGATAGCTTATGTTATACGACATACCGCACCAAAAAAAAATATAAAAACATGTTTTTTTTTAGCAGGAAAAAACGAGAAACACCAATGCGGTGTGGATGTTTACACTGCCGGGTTTGTGAATGTGACCCCTTGACGCTACGAAACAAGCGTTATAACACCGAACGATACCGTTTCTGAAAGCTAGTTTAATTATCCGCACTGTTCTTGGATGTCAGAAATAAAAACATGTCTAGGCCTAATAAAAAAAATAAAACTGCGGAGTGCATCCTCGATAAGTAAAACCAGAATGTACCAGAACAAAATTAAGTACTACTTTCCGGAAGTCAGAAAATTAAGAGATGTGCTTAATACGTAGCGCGCTATGAGCTCAGGTAAATAACTACCTTAAAATAGCGGTATTTTCGTTTCAATAGTAGGTAAAGATGACCGCCTTCAGACAAACTTTGGCTGCATCACTTTTGCAGTTTGACCACTTACACATTTTCCCATTTTGCTCTCAATATTCCCATTATTATTACCTTCCTTACTTCGTTGAAAGGACTTGCGCTGTTTGCCTACTACACAGACCCACCTATTAGCACGGAGGGAGCGAATTATCCCGGCAAAACAAGAGGGCCACGGTTTGTGCATTGCATCAATTCAAACTTGGGCTCGCACTTTCTATTTTCACATTCTGCGTGATTTTTACCCTAAAGTAGGGGGCCGGCGACTGCAAAAAACAAAGAAAATATATAAAAAAAATAAAAATTAAAACTTTACTTTACCGGGATTCGAACCACCGACCGCAAGATCAGGAGCACCGCGCGTTAACAAGCTAGACCAAACTCGCAACCGGAAAGAGTCGTTTTTTAGGAGCTTATATGTCTTCTAAATTTGGTTGCATACATTCTGTGGTTAGTTTCGTATTTAATTTTTTGCTACCTGTTCAGGATCGTATTTCTAATATTGTGGCAATGTTGAAATACTCAATAATTTATTATTACTGTGTCTGCTAATAGTTTTTAATGCGCTTTCCTGATCGTTTTATTGCAAGCGTGTTGAAGATACGCGAACTTAGCCTCCGTAAAGTCGCTAGGCATCCATAATAGCCAACGAATGCAATTCAATCCAATCCACAACCTTGTTTTTGCACGTTTCGTCGGTCGTGCTTGCCGTGTGTTTCATATATCTGTCTTAAGGTAAATTTACCGATTAGTCGTGATGCGTGGAGTTCACCTTAGTTTCACATGTGTCCGAAAAAGAAGGAAGCGACTGTGAGCCGTGGAACTACGTCGAATCTGCTCAACAGCCAAGATCGTGGCACGGTCGTTCCAAAGTAAGTTCCTTTCTTTGTTCGTTAGGGCTAGATTATTCTTTCCTCCGTTCAAAATGCTTGTTATTGTCTCCAGATCACTTGCTTTTACCATTATTACTAATTGTGCGCGAATGGTGTTATGCGAGGCTGTTTTTCTTCTTTTTTTCCCCGATGCAGAGCACTCCATCCTCGCGCTAATTATCGGTCACAGATGAGCGCTGCGTACTCGCTCACTGGCAGCGGAAATTTTTGGCACATGGGGGCTCACCTGCGCAGCGCTCCGGTGAGCAATTGCACGCGCTGCGATGACATCGACTCGCGTGCAGTTGACTGAAATCTTTATGGCAACATGGGTTCGTCACCTGCGAACGCGGATCCGCTTCCAGTGTGAATGCGTGGTGAGCGCTGCGTACTCGCTCCGGCGGCGGAAATTTTTGGCACATGGGGGCGGGCGGGCGGGCGGGCAGGCAAAGGCGGAAAAGGAAGGGGAGGGAGGGAGGGGGGTTTGATTGCTTCCCTCCACCGTATTGTTTACTGGTAAACTAGAATGTCTGGAAGAGCGCGGTGCCCCTCCATCGCCGAAGCTCAAGGTTTGACACTACGGGTGCATTCTGTGTGCGTATTTGCGTCCGGAGAGCTGGTCCAGGCAAAAGGCAGCGATTGATTGATCGAGCGAGCATGCCGGTAGCTTCCGCCGCCCAGTCGTCTGCAAACGACCTCATTTTCGCGATTCGTAATCAGAAAAGAATTGCCAAAAATTGGTGCCGTGGTAAATTCACCCCATGGTGATTAATGCATAGCATACCGCTCCCGATCGCAAAAATTTGGACCCCCGAAAATTTTTGACGCCGCTTCTGGGCTTCTTGGGAAATTCACAAGCCTATCCTTAATTAGGGTGGTGTCTCGCCAGTTTATGGAAGGTATATTTTATTCAGTGTAAGCATATAGTGTTCATACCTCACTCAAACTTTGGTACTGCCTTTAGCGAATGGTGTAGGTTGTAATTGTTTTTGGTTGTTGCATGATTGTAGTAAGTTGGTTAGCTGGTACTAATTGAACACCTTGAAAAATAGTTCACAAAAAGTCAAGGAGACAAGGAAAATAACACATAGACCACATGCAAGTGCAGACTCTCAACTCGCATAAACAGAGAAGAAGGAAATAAAGTATGCGGAAGGAGCTCGAGCAGAGGCCCAAGTGGAACGCACTGATTCACCCATTAGCAAGAGCAGATTTTAAAAACATAATTTCCTCGTCAGTTAAGGTAACAGATGGATGGCTAATACATCAAAACAGCTCAATCTCTCTCTAAAATTCACGATAGGCTGTCAGCTATCTATGCACTGTTTACACTGCTCGTGTATGTCATCCTTAGAAGAAACGTGAATAATTAGCATATACTATGAAAAACATACAAGAGGATTATTTTAGGCCTTTATTATTCGTAGTATGGGCAACCAATGTGTCCGCACATTCGTCTGTTACCTAAGCTACCAAGGAAATTGTTTTTAGTCTTGTGCATATGGGTGAATTAGCACATTCCACTTAGACATGTTTGAACTTTTGCTAAAGCTCCTTCCGCATTCTTTATTTTTTTTCTTCTCCAATTTGTGTGACTTGGGAGTCTGCACTTGTATGTAGTGTATGTATTCCTCCCCTTTATTCCTTGTTTTTTTGTGTACTATTTTTTAAGATGTTCAATTAGAATGAACTCACCACTTTACTACATGGAAAGGCTGTTGTTAATTCTAGAGTGTCTGTAAAACAATCTACCTGACATCTTTGCCTCGTGCCCCGGTTCCTGAAGCTCAGTTCTCTTAGCACAGCCTTTCTGATTTCTCTGATCCTCTCTTCTTTTCTTTTGTGTTCAATAGATTGAGTTGCTAGTGTGCACCTGTCTGTGTCCTACGTGTTCCTGTCCTTTTGCCCTTGTCTTTTTGTACACTTTTTTCAAGTTGGTCCATGATATTTTTATTGTATATTCTACTCTGTGTTTTCATCTTTATACTTACTGCAGCCCTTGCAAAGCAGAAGTTGGCATTCACTTTCACCATCCTGATGCGAGTGTCCTGAGACGACACAGAATGACAGTCTCCTCTGCTGAAGTCTTCATGGAAGACTGCCAAGGCTGTTTATGGTAAGGTGCTCTACATATTGGGCAATATAATAGCAACTTATTGCTGCTAGGATTGTTTTTAACACAGACTGTGTTTATGGGCTGGCCTTTAGCAATTCTGATGCCACTCGCTTGGAATGAAAGCCTGTAGGGAAATTGCGCATTTAATTTGTAAGCAGAATGCAGAGTTGACAACAGAAGTGCATCACTACTTGCATGCAGTAGCAATACGTAAAAATAACAGCTGCTTCGTTCAGTTACGTATTGCTTTGAAAAAGAGAATCACTTAGAAGCTCTAGCAGCTCACATTTTGCTAGAGCCTTTACAGTCGAGACCATGTTGCATATGCAAGATTGAGAAAATGAGGAGCAGCATAGATATAGTAGGGCATCTGTGCGTAAGACTTGTGTGTTTACTCTTCATGATGTACACAGAGCGTTGATGGCATGCATAAGGAAGGACTTCAAAATCTTGTCCTTCGCTAAGTTTACATTAAATTTGCAGAGCTTATTTCTGCGGCTTCATTGGACCACACATACTCGTGCACCCTACTAGAGAACAGTCCACTAGTAGCCCACAATAAGCGGTGGCCGAATATTGTTGGTGCTATCCTATTATTCCCATTCTTTTTAGTGAGCTTGCTTTCTTAACCGGTAGAAGCAGTGCAACTTGACGAAGGACAAGAAACAAGGAGTATACAGACAGGCGCTGTAAAAGTACACAGAGAGGCACTGTTTCTGCCAGCTAAGATGAACAACCAACTCGCCCAACTTTCCGCTCTGTTGAGCTCGCTTTCTTACTTACAGTTCTTCTGAAAGCCTTTCTTTCTTTATTAATATTTTTTTTTTGCAGTTGATCACTTCCACGCTTTACGTCAAGATGCTGCTCCTGCTCAAGAGTCCAGCGGGGATGTGGCTGAAATGGAGATTTTGGTTTCTTCACCGTCACCTAGAGACTCTCTTTCTGGCTATGCGGCTGGGCCTTCTACAAATGTGAGTGCTTTCTATGATGCAAACTTTTTTCTTTTGCAGTTTTTGTTTGTTGTGAACATATAAAAGGTCGGACTGCAAAAACAAAAAGCCAAGGCTTGGAAAACGTCAGCGGATACTAAACTTTATCTTGAGAGCTGATGGCGCAAGGGGTCACATAACACAAGACCGGGTAGCTGGCAGCTACAAATCGAAGTTTGTTCAAAGTTCACCACATTTTTGTGTTTCACGGTATTGTCATTGTCAAGCACACAAAAAGACAACAAAATGTTCCACACGCACGTGTTAACACCATCAAATCAAAACAGCTCAACCAGTTTCACTGAATCATAAGTCTTCCCGCAAAACCTCACGTAACACAGTGTTTTTATAGTTATCGAAAAGCTGCCCTGGTCAAATGTGTGTGATGCTGAGCCTGTCTTGATCCCTTGTCCTATCTGCCAAATTTTAGTTGTCTGTTTTTGTGCGAGCGCTTCACTGTTACAGTGCCATGGGCATAAGTAAGGTATGGTCCAGCTTTAAGAAAATGCATTTCACAGTTTGGATTCCTATTCTGACTTGCATGTTCCTGTGTGCGCCCTTGTTTTTTTAGACTATCAGGTCTCTGGCCAACATGAAGCGCCTAGTCCGACATGAAGATATACTGCTGCTTTCCTTAACTTGAATAGCATATGTGTAGTCTGTCTTACCTGGTGTTCTTGTCTAGACACTTCAAATCATTGAGGAGTATTCTTGAGTGTGAATAGATTAAACATTTAATAAAGTAATGCCGAATGCAAGTTTTTCTTGGAGACCTGATCTAGGTCATTTGTCAAATTGCAGAACCCGGCAAAAGCCGCAGCATCGACAAGATGAAGATGAACGCCCTGAGAGCCAAGGTGCGACAGCTTCAAGAGCGGAACAAGTGGCTGCAAAGAAGGCTGCAAAGACAACGTCAGATGAGGACTGTTGCCGAAGTCGTTGAGAGTGTCCGCTTTCATGTGTCTCCTGCTGTCGCTGCACTCGTTGAAGCCCGGCTTAGAATGAGCAATGTGAGCCGGTTTGGCCGGAGATGGTGCAGCCACAACAAAGCCTTGGCTTTAGGCCTCTAGTTTCATAGCCCCAAAGGCTATAAGTATTGCAGGCGACTGCTCAGGCTGCCATCAGTAAGGTGACTGCAGCTATGGCTTCAGCGTGTGCCACTGAGGGTTGGATTTTACCCTGACATTTTCGAGCTAATAAAGAGGCTGAGAGCTTCTTTTTCTCAAGCCGATCTGGCCTGCGGCATAGTCTTTGATGAAATGCACATAAAAAATAGCTTTTATACAACCCCTCGTCTGACAGGTTCGAAGGACTTGAAGAACATATTGGACAGCAAGGCAAAAAGCTGGCAAACAAGGCTCTCATGTTCATGACGAAAGGAGTCGGAACACCATGGAAGCAGCCGCTTAGCTATTTTTTGCTCACAAAGGCACACCTTCAGGTGCCCTAAAATATCTTCTTTTTTGGTACTACAGCGCCCTTGTGGACGCTGGCCTGGAGCCGGTAGCTGTTGTATGCGATCAAGGGAGCCAGAACGTGTCTCTTTTTTCAAGCATCGTAACTGCAAGAGCCTTATACGTAGAAATCAATGGCAAACCCCTTTTTTCCTTTTCGATGCTCCGCACCTTTTGAAGGGCCTCAGAAACATGTTATATAAATACGACTTTAAAGTTGGTGATTACATAGTGAAAAGTTAATACATCAAGGAAGCTTATGAAAAGGACCGTAAACTTGAGATCCATTCTATGCCGAAGCTGAACTAGAAACATTTTATTTTGACCTTCTCGTCAAAGATGTTGGTGAAGCTAGCAGCTCAAGTGTTTAGCAATCACTGCGCAGCTGCAATGTATGCCCTTGTTACTTATCAGCGATTGCCCGCCACAGCTGTTCACACAGCGAGATTCGTTGAAGGAATTGACCGTCTCTTTGACAGCCTAAATAGCTCGCAGAAATTCGCGAAGACGCCATATGTCTCTGCAATGTGTAACGGCTCTATCCATGACGAGTTTATGAAAGGGTGCATTCTGGTTTTTAGGAGTCTGCAAGTACTCGGGTGTAGAAGGCAGCCGCAGTGCATTCGTGGCTTCTGCTTGACAGTTAGGTCACTGCTGCTGCTCTGCAATCACCTCACGGTTAATTACGGCTTTTCCCACCTTTTAACCCGCCATTTGAACCAGGACACCCTTGAAAACACTTTTGCAGTTATACATTCCAAATCCGGTGCAAACACGAACTCCACTTCTCGTCAATTTCAGGCTGCGTTCAGGCACCTTTTGATTAGCAACCTATTTAAGTTGTCGGAAAAATCAAACAGTGCTGACGACATGATGTCTCTCCTTGCTACGTTCCCAGCAGGCCTTTTGGCACCTTCGCTTCCTCTTGCCTTAGGAAGCACAGTTTTTCTTACCACGGCAGACGATTCGCCTTCAAACTAGCCGTCAGCAAAAGAAGATAACAACATGGTTTATTCTGCTGGGAGGCTGGCATCAAAATTCCTCAAGGTTCATTCCTGTGTAGGAACATCCCAGAAATGTGAGCTGAGGACAAAAATTGCGTGTTTTTCTGAAGGAAATCGAGTGCTCTTGTATTTGAGTGTGAAAGGCACTGCCGACTCTGACTTTGGATACCTCTCAGTTCCTTTTGTTTCTTTCAGATTATTTGTTGAAGCTTGTGAGGTAGTCTTCGAGACATGTATCAACAGCCTAATTTCAAAGGAGAGTGTAGGGCGTACTCTTTGTGTCCTTTTTCACCAGAAGATTCCAAAGTATTTGACTGTTTGTGACGAAAGTGTTTATAATAATCTGTTTTCTCTGATTGCCAAGGTCAGGCTGCACTGGTTCATGCGGAAAAAAATGCTGAACTATTTGATACAGCAGCAAAGTGTAAAGCTAGGCAGCAAGTGCACAGGCTACGTACGTGAGACCACCCGGAGTACTTTTTAAAGCAGTGTAGGCATGTTCCATTCGAACCTTTCATTTTCTTCGGTTTCTTGAGGAGTAATGTAGTCTTCTAACTGATTCAGATATATAGCGTTTAAAGCTGTGAAGCAACACTGGCTTATGAAGCAACACTGGCTTGTGAAGCAACAATGGCTCCAAGATGGTGTACTCCACTTGACTTCCTTGACCTGCACCAAACAATCGTTGCGTTGCAGTGTAGCAGCACCAGCAGACGCAAGTTAAAATATTTTTATAATTATGGTACCTTGCCCAAGGACTGCGTAGACAAGTGTAGTTTTTTCTCTGTACTACAATGGTGACCACAGTTGTCCTCGGAACACTTTGAAACCTCTGAGATATTAGTGGCTGCCTATAAACTGCCAATGTCCTCACAACATCCAGCCGATTGTACATTGTCTTATTATGTTATAATGTGCCTTATGTACCGATCTACTAGTTTTCTTCCACCATGACACTTTCGAAATTGTGGATAACGATTGTATGATTCTAGTCAGTAACCTGATTGAATGATTGTAAGTGAATAAAACAAATAAAACGCGACTGTTAATGCGACGTTGGACTTGCATTAGAGTTACTGTAGTGTATTTCATACGCAACACACTCCAGCAATTTGATTCACTATTTTTTGTGAAATTACATCATTCGCTTTAAGGTTTCTCACATATTTCCGAGGGATCCTGAAGGAACAAAGAGCGAAACACTGCGGCTCGAGTTTAACCACAGCGCAAAGACACGATAATGTGACGAAATGAAACTACTCTCATGGCAGGTCGGCTAACAAAGTCGGCTGCAGAAAAAAACATTTTGAACAAAATATAAGAGCAAGGGCAAATAAGGGCGTAAACGATCTAGTATAGAGTAAACATCCCAAGAAAAACACGAGACTGCAGGTAAAAAGAACGACACACACAGTAAAAAGTATCAAACAAAGCTCAAACATGGAGCTATGTTTGAGACTTTTTAGTGTATATGTCGTTCATTTTACCTGTAGCCTCCGGAATTCTTTTGTTTAATTTTCGCGCCAAACCGCACGCACGCATGACGTCACGTTTTTTTCCGGAAGTGTCGTCATTTCCTGTTTATTTTTTGTTCCGCCGGAAGTGTCCCCGCGACTCATAGATGGCGCTAAAGCAGCCCCATGGGCCGCCATTTTTTCGACATGTGGGCTTCTATGGAAGCTTCGCTACCCATGTACATATACCTTGGTTGTGGTGGCAGGCTGCCATCAAGATAGCGTGGGTGATATTCCGTGATTGATTGAAATTGTTTGACAAAACATGTTTTTAAAACCCGGCGTGAACGGTAGCCCGGTCTTTGAGGACCCGGTGAAAGTTTCACGAAATCGCGCAGCACCGGGGAAAAACAGCACAGCACGCATCGAAAGTCGCATCGAAAAGCATCGAAAGCAGACGCCGGCACGTAGTCTGCTTTCGATGCGAGCTGCGCTGCTTTCCCCGGTGCTGCGCTTTCGTAGAACTTTCGCCGGGTCCTCAAAGACGAGGCTACCGTTCACGCCGGGTTTCAAGAATCTGCTTCGTCGAACAACTTCAATCAAGCACGAAATATCACCCACGGTACAGTGTATTAGATCTACGGCTATTTTATGGCAGCCTGCCGCCATTGCGCTGTCCGCCATATTACTATGATGGCTAGAGATGATATAACCAGCCGAGTGCAGCTCCAGCCTCCACCGTGGTAAGGAGAAACTAGCGCCACAAGGCGCCAGTGGCAGAAAGGCGAACATACGTACGGCGTGAAAGTAAAATAGCTCGATTTAGAAAGACGGCCAGATGGCGCCACCACTGTCGTTGGCGAGCGCCGTGCACCCTCCTTGCCTCCTCCTCCCCCCTCCCCCCCCCGTTTTTTTTTTTTTTTTTTTCTTTCGCCGTGCACGTTTTTTGTCTGCTGGACCGGTGCCGTGCTGGCCGCTGCGAGCGGCCAGCACGGCACCGGTCCAGCAGACGAGCTGCGGTGCGCTCCGGGTGATATTACCAGGGAAATAAAACAGAAACAGCACGTTCATTTAAATGTATTTTTTTTATTGAACACCATTCAAATGAGTTGCGGTATTTCAAGCAAGTATTTACAAACTCCGCTGGCAGTCCACCGCCCTCCAAGGGGAACCAAGAACTGTAGTAGACAGTAAAAACGCAGTAAACGTCGTCAAATATGTAAAACGAAATTAATTACTTTAATGTACAAACTAACAGAACCGCACTTATTATCGAATTATCTAAATGGCTTTATAAACAACTCCTACAAACAAAAATGCTGATACCCAAACAAATCAACTCCGATATAACGCAAAAGGCTTACATTTTAAGTTAATTAAGGCAGGGTTGCAGACGAGCTCCATAAGAATAATTAATAAATAAACCATAAACAAGCTTGCTAATTGACAACGCAAAGAAGAAAAAAGAAACGAATGTTTTGGAGACTATATATCTGACTGCGGTGCTTTTAAGTACTCTATCCTAAGATATAAACACGAAGCTGTCAAATTAACTGAAGATTGCTCTGACAGCAACTCACGTGGAGGAACCAGTTCTTGCAGCAACGGATTTGTAACAAGAACGGTGGGGCACTCGTTTTTCCGCAAACGAATCATCCTACAGCTTGCAAACGCGGTAGCGCCGAAGTGCTCGCTGCACAAACGACGCTGGCGCAGCTTGCTCATCGGCAGGCTTCCGAAGTCCTGGCGATTTGCATACGCAATCCATTTCGATGCTGTAATAGAAAGATTGAGAAAGATCATATATTTCAATGTTTCTAGTTTCGAACGCTGACAAAACAGTTTGATATAGATGCTCACCTGTCGTCTGTTGTAACCGGAAGAATGAGCACTCCGAGCTTTAGTTTTTAAGAACTGTTACACCACTTCGCCGCGCAGTAGACTCCGTAATACGCCGTCATGAGGCACGCAACACACTCGGCAGAATCTCTGTCAAACTAGAGACGTCTCTAATCCCTCTAATCATTTTCTGTGCGCAGACGCGCAGCTCCGTACTCCGTAAAATCTACACTTTCGATCTCAACACGCGCGGAACGGTTTGAAAGCTTGGAGTGACGAGCGCAAACAAAGAGAAAAGACAAAAAGGCCGTTGCCCTCACACTGAAAGTTGATGATTGGTCGGAAGAGCCCAGAGTGCTTCCGTTTTGGTAGCAAATGATCATATACACGATGCCAGCGCTCAAAAGCACAGCGGCGAATACAAGCATAGCAGTCTGGTGTGAGTCGGTTGGATGGACGTACGTGAGAGAAGCCAGCGACGCGGCGCCACCTATCAGCCCAACCGGGAACGCCGTTAGCTGCATTCGGCTGATATAACTCTACCAAAAAGATGGCCGACCGTGGCCGCATTCCCGTCCATAGGCGGTGCTGTTCAAACGCGATCCAGCAATTGTCATTGAGATCAGTGGTTCCAAATGACTCTTTAACTTACCGTTCTTTTTGTTTGCTTTGTTTTGGTTTGTGCTGCATCGGGGCGATGCCTCTTTAAAGAGGGTAGTAATGCCGCGCGCGCAGCTTGCCAAGTAGGCAGCGCGCGCGTGGCCTAACGGTTATAGCGCATGCCTCCCACGCGAAAAGCCAGGGTTCGATTCCCGGCCGCGGGGACGCTTTTCGTTGACATCTAATGTAATGTTCTCGTAAATTCGAGAATTGTGTTGCTTGTTCGAGGTTAGAAAGTTCTACACGCCGAACCTTCTGGGCCGATTATTTCAGAAGTCTACGCGTGTACATAAGGAGCTTCGTGTGGCGAACCAAGTTCAGTTTCGCCTCAGCGTTCGATCTTGCTGCTTCGCCGCCTTCGACGCCCGCGACGCTCTGTTGTTATCTTTCTTTTCCCTTTTATTTTTGGGCACAAGTTCGCCCCATTAAACGTTCAGTTTACTCGGCCATCCGCCGCCTCATCACTTGTCATTCGTGACAATATGGAGGCTCTCGGGGCGGTCGCTAGCAGTCCCGTTCATTATAATGTCACATTCGTCGGGGCGCACCGCACCGCACCGCGCTGCACCGACGGACGCGTCACGTTCTCCTGGTCGTGTCGGTGCGGCTGCACTACGTTCGCCTGGGACTTCATGCGGCGCGCTGCACCGGTGCGTTGCTGCACCAGCTGCACCGTCGGAAGGAGACCATGCAGGTCCACGCACTGCGACCTTGAGTTAACGCTCTCCGCTTCCTTCGGCACCTCCTCTCTCTCTCGCTTCGTCGTCGGTCTTCCTTCCTCGTCTCGCGAAACACTGGCGGCCCGCAGCTCGAAAGAACGTGATGTCGGCGCTGCTATCTTCTTCCCTCAAGCCCTCTGCTCTGGCTACGATTCCAGCAGTGACGACGGGCGTCGGTTTTTCCCTTTTCGGGAAGTGTGTGCGGTGTGCGTGCGGCGCTGCGTTGCGTCGGCCGCCGAGCAACCTGTCCACCACTCCAAGCACGTGAAGCTTTCGTCGTTCGCTGGATTCGAGACGTCGGTGAGCCTTCGGACTTCGTTCGAACTTTTCCTGGACTTTGGGTCCCGCAGTGGGGACTTTCCTTTTTCGGAACCTTTGTCTTCTTTGCACCGGCGAACTTGTTTCCCGGCAGCAGTTTTGCGTCGCGAGCGGTGAGTTGTTTCGCGTTGTGTCGGAAATTGAGTGCTGTCTTGTTTTTTTCGCGGCCCCGCTGCCCGAAGGTTCGTGAGTGTGTTGTTGGAGTAACGCGTGTTCGCATTTCGTTCTGATAGTTTTGTCGTGTTGTCGCCGTGCGCGGCTTTTTATCGCCTAATTAAATTTCTGTTTTTCTTTTAACCCCTGCGTGCCCTCGCCTCTGCTGATTTTCACACCGTAAGTACCTTGTCACCAGTCCGACAATAAAATCGCATATGTGCAACGCTCTGTTTCATAGTCCATGTGTTTTTCGTTTTTACGTTGGCGGGCGAATTTTCGGTATAACAAGTACATACTTGAACCATCCACTTGAAAGACAATTTGTTACTTTCATTCTCGCCAGATGGCGCGAGACGCCGCCCACTCTTGCGGATATTTTTTACCGTCCACCCGTTCATGTTTTGCCCTTGCAGTGACCTCACCCAGCGCGTCGCACGGGAGGGATGCTTCGCGTTCGCCTGGTAGTGCGTCATGTGGTGCACCTACACAGTGGCGTGGCCTTGGGGGCGACATTTTCTCGGTGCCGTGCGCGCCCCAGACGAATGCGACATAACTCTCAAGGTGCGCCGGTGGCACAGTCACCCAAAGTGGACAAGGAAGCGCCGGCCCCTTCGGGGAATTTGGCCTCGGTTCCTTGTATCCGGGAGGCCGCCGCCATTGGTGACGACGACTCCCACGGCCTGCTCGAAGCTAGACCTAGATAAGGGAATAGGGAACCCCGTGGTTCCCACAAGTCAGGGTTGGGCAGTATTGCGATAAAAATGTATCGCGATAGTATTTCAGAAATACATTTCGTATCTGTATTTCTGTATCGCGATACATTTTTTTCTCTGGTATCTGTATTCCTGTATCGAAATACATTTGGAATGTTTTTTTGTAGCGCGATACAATCAGTATGAAATGTATTTCGTTACATTTCTTGAGGATACCCCCCCCCCCCTCCGAAAAAAAAAATCAAGTCCGAACGTTTTTCTTTTTTTTTTTACTTCTAAGGGCACCAGGTTCAAGGTGATACTGGGGCATTGTTACTATGCTGACCAAGGTTCCTTTCGATTCTCCGAGATATTTTCCTATGCGTCCTCTTCTCTCTCCTGAGAAGTGTTGCGTAGTCGGGAACTCGAACCAGGTGGCGTGCCAGGAGTGGAGTCAGAGCATCTTCTGCCGCGGGTCCTTATAAGGGATTTCTTGAGTCATTGTTTCCTAGCATCCAATGCCAGCTGCTAACCGTCTCCCTTGCCTTAGCGTACACAGTACACCCAGCCGTCAAAACTGAGTCACAGTCCGTTGCAGCACGAGCCTGGGGGTGGTTGGCTTGAAATAGTAGGATGACTTACGCAGTGAAGTTCAACACATATTCGAATGCGTCTGCGGCTGCGCCCGTAGTATTGCACGGCTCAAGGGTACGTCATTAGCCGACGTGAACGTGACCCGCTGCTCTGGTGATCCGAAACCCAGGAAGGAGGCCAGACGTGGCCTCGCGGTGCCGACCCAGAATTCGTACACTTGCCAGCAATATCAGGTCGCAATCCACGAGGTCCCTTTTTGGATGATGCTAGACGAATCTTGAGGACTGCAATCCATGCGTCGGTGGCGGTGGATCGGCAGAAAGGACCTTCACAACAGGGATGCCACCGTATCGTTTTTTCAACCGTAACGAACGACAAGACATGTGCTCCAGGATGCTTCAGGTGGTCCACTATTCTCGAAATTTTCAAATGACACTGCCTGCACGATCTTCAACGAGGTAACCTACAACGAAAGTACGTATTGTCCTTTCATACAGCAGCGTGGTAAAGTTTCATGTTCAAGGCCACACCTACAGATAAAGAATACCAGTTCATTCCACCGTGACGTCATGTGATCAATGTTGAAAGGGGCATCCTTACTGCACAGGGGCGTTGTGACGTTTTGATGGGATTTAGGGTGACATCAAATTTATTTAGAGGTCGAAGTCTTTTCGCATCCCTCGGCAGACAGACATGATGTCAGGGAATGGACCGCGGTCAGTCCTTGATGGAACGTTTTTTTGAGCCCACTGAATACTCCTCGCCATCCGAAACCACTACCTTCAAGGCAAAGTACCAAGCCTACGGGAAAGTAATTTTGGGATCAAAAACTTCCACTTCAAACTTCATGCTTCATCTCAGTTGGCGTCTCAAACAAATTTGAAAATTGTATTGCAGTATCAGTATTTCTGTATTTGTATTTCTGTCCTTCCTAAAATGTATTCCTGTATTTGTATTTCCAAATAAATTTTGCCTCTATTTAAAATGTATTCCCGATACGTATCGCGATACATTTTTACCGATATATTTCAGTATCAGTATTTTAGCTCCTATTTTAATGTATCCCAGTATTTGTATTTCCAAATACATTTTTGAGTATTCCTGCCCAACCCTGCCACAAGTGCTGAATGAGATGGCCTCATCAGAGAAGGCCAACGCTGAGCACAGATTGAGCACGACGATTGCGTCAACGTTTGGCTCATACTGGACTCGAAGACGAACGCTGACGCAGCACTCGTTCACAATCTGTGCTAAGGTTGAAGCTTAGACTAGTTGACGTGACATCTTTAAAAGTAGACTTGTACGTAGTTCAACTACTCTACTCAAGTTACTGTAGTTTAACTACTTTCCTGAGTAGTTTAGTAGCTTTAAATTACATTTCTACTTCGCTACTTAGTAGTTTACTTTAATTACTTTTACGAATGACTTCCACTCAAATTACAATTACTTCCGAATTTTAGTGGTTGTTTGTCTGTCAACAAACATTCCTGCACAAAAAGAGATAAGGTGTTGGAAGATCAGCTGGTATTTGCAAAGGGGGTGAAGCATGTGGCGTAGGAAAGGGGGGGGAAGAAAGTGGTTTGGAGAGTCCAAAGACTTTCAAAATTTTCACGAGCCCCCCACTGCAACAACACTGCCACAAGGCGCGAGGGGCGAACAGACGCGACGCAAGAGAGGCCGAATAATTGCGGGATTAGCGCCGAAGACTGGCGTTTCTTTGTGTCCCGAAGCTCAAGGAGACGACCCATTTGAAGAAAGCGCTGGTCCCCGCTTCTGCCCAACGTAGGAACTCTCGCCCAATACAGGAGGTGTACACACTGCATCCTCACTCAGAGGAGGCAACAAAACGCAGCATCTGCTCTGAAGCTCATCTGGTGCTTCCGTAGTTAGTGCTGTACTCGAAGAATTGCGTGCTAAAGGGCAACGCAAAGGTGACCTTTTTGCGTTGCCTTTCCTGTTAAAACTTAGAATATACAGATCTTCAAAGATTCGAAAATCGTTCGAGAAACCTTAGTAATTCCCCCAACGTTTTCATATAAAAAAAATAAACAAGCAGTGTTGGGAAGTACTCTAGGTATATGAAACTTAAAGTACTACTGTATAAAAAAACTTGTACTTTACTTGAAGTACATTCTCTGAGCATGTACTCGTACTTTACTAAAGTATTTTTTCTGGTACTTTCCGAGGAAAGTAAAACTCCTGACTTCACTGTACATTACTTGAATTTGAAAACAAAAAAATACCGTATCGTCGTGTGAAAACGCGCTCTTTCGAGACGTCATCTGAGTGAAGTAATGGCGGCTATAATTGAAGTAATGGCGGCTATAAGACCGACACAAATAGGTGCCTTATAAGTTGATTGTCTAAAATAGTTCGTCAGCGAGGGCAAAATAACTACTCTGTGGCGACTCGACTTTATACAATAATTGCTGCCATTCTGTAAAAAAAAAAAAAAAAAAACTGATGCATCTCCGATTACCCCTGGAGCAATGTGTTCCAGTTTAAAAAAATACTGTATAGGGAATGAAAGGGCATCATGAAAGATTGTGTTAAAAGTACTTGTACTATCGCGGACAATATGAGCTGAAACAGCGCTCCGGCCCGTGCACGGTACTACCTGCGCCGCCTGTCGCATCGCTCCGCAAACACGGCACACCCTGAGGCCGAGATAAATTCTCACTTGCGCTCATTGCGCCGCTGCGCTCTTCCGGCCGTCTGCTGCAAACCATTGGCCGATGGGTCCACCATCATGATGCCTGTGCCAGTGCAGCCCAACTTTCACGTTTTCAGCTATCAGGCATTTCAGTGCATTTCAAGGAAGCGCCGAAGTGGCAAAATGCGTTGTCACGCTCTTATCTCCTTGAAGAGCGGTGCCTGACGGAGCTGCCTTGGCCCCCAAAAAGCCGATCTCAATATTATCGCACACGTTTGGAGGCGCATCAAGGTAGCCATGTCACGGCGTCCCCTCCATCGCGCCACTGCCACCGAATTGTCGGAAGCAGTGAGAGGTGAATGGGATATGCTTCGGGCCGAGCTCAGACTTCGTGGCCAGCGCTCTACGATTTCTCACCAGACAGGATGAGGGCTGTGGACGCGGTATTAGCTTATTTTGTAAGCTTTACTGCGCCTCAGGGCTCCCTGAATCGGACTCCTGCAGACTGAAACAAAGCTTGCTGCTGCGGTTGTGACACACTGTTTGACGCCGCTAACCAGCGCATACTTTTGTGTGGTGAAACCATGATCCTAATCTCCTTGCATAGTGCAGTTGAACTTCCACGCCGACTATTAATCTTTTGTGTCTGACATTGTCCTCTGCGAATATTCTTTCGAGGATGTTTCAAGCTCCTTCTCCTGTCAAATATATGACTGTTTGTCGACTACTTGTTAAGACTAGAAATGTATAAATAAACACTGCGTGTCTTGTCAGCAACTCAGTATTATTTGAAAGAAACACGTGGGCCCGAAAATGATGAAGTAATATTTTTTAACCGTTTTATTCAAATCAAGGTTACACTTTCGCAGTAACAAGTATGGTTACCGTTTTTTTTATATAAAGCTGTGTTCCATGAAAATGAAGAAAGAAATATATTGGAGCCAGCCTAAGTCCGGTGTACAAATTTCGGCCTACATTTTACGATGTCCTACTTTGTGCATGCACTTAATCAAACAAAAACAGCCTGCAACGTCTTTTGATGTGACTTTCAAAAAGGGCAATCGCAGCTGCAATTTAAGATACCTCAACATTTTTCTTCATCAGTCAGCGTTTTTTCTACGCGATTCAACGCGATAGAATGAAGGAAATCAATTGCAAAAAAAGGGACGACAACTGTATTTTCTGTCCCCCCCTGCCGCCCTACCACGGACACGCTCGCTGTCGCACACGCTGTCTCGCTAGCAGACGGCCGGAAGAGCGCAGTGGAGCTGCGAGCGCAAGTGAGAATTTATCTCGGCCTCAGGGTGCGCTTTGTGTACGGAGCAAGGCGACAGGCGGCGCAGGTAGTACCGTCCGCCGGCCGGAGCGCTGTTTCAGCTCATATTGTCCGCGATAGTACTTTACCTTTAAATATATTGTGCTTATGGTACGTTACTTCAAGTACATTGCACCCAGTGTACTTACTACACTACATAACCCCTAATTAGGGGTACATAACCCCTAATTTACTTTGTACTTTACTCCAATTACTTTTTAGATCTACTTTACGCAACACTGTAAACAAGCAATCTGCAAAATCAAGCTCATGCAGTGGTAAACCTCAAAGTAGAAATGGCACATTCGCAGTACATCACTGACCAAGCAAACAAAAAAGTACAAAACAATTAAGGCCCGTTCACACTCTTGCGACCTCTTACAACTGGGTTCCTTAAAACCTCTTACAACGAGAGGATACACTGGCGCCATCTATTGGGTAGCAGTGTAAACTTGGCGGTCCGGCATATTTTCTATTTCTCTCAAGCATTATCCTTTCTTTCTTGGCTCGAAAACTTTTGTCAACGTTATAAACGAGCCTTTCTTATATGTATTACGCACATTTGACCTCGGAAATACCGCAACACCTTCGCTCTTGTGAAATGCAGTTCCAGGGTCACCGCATAGATGGCGCCAGTGTGCCAGTGTGTTCTCCCGTCCTAAGAAATTTTAGAAGTTTTAACAAGTCTCGGTCTCTCTCGGTCGTACTGGTTGCAAGATCGTGAACGGGCCTTTAGGCACGCAGAAGCAGAACCAGCTATTAAAGCATTTCTGTGAGAAAAAAAAAGCCGATTCATATTTGGCTAGCACAATTTCGCTAACGGATCAAAGCCTATGTACTTTCTTGTTACCACAAAAACATATAAAAGTAACCTCAAAAGTAATTCACTACTTTTTTTACGGTAACTAGTCATTTTCTCACTTACTTTCCATTTGAGAAATTTCGACTCTACTCAAATTACTTTTGATGTCGATACTCAGTAACTTAACTTAATTACTTTTTTTAGTAACTTGTACATGTCTGGTTAGAACAGTGCAAACGACGAAAGACGAGAAGCAGGGCACACAGCGCTGTGTGTGTGTCCTGCTTCTCGTCCCTCGTCGTTTGAGCTGTTTTAACCTTTTGGAGATTACAATCTGCGCCCAGAGTTGGCCTTCTCTGATGACGTCATCTCATTCCGAACTACGGCTTTGTTATCTAGGAGGTGTTGCGCGGCGCCTCCTCCTCTCTGGCTCCGCGCTAGCTGTGCGCGTGGCTTTGATGAAAACCCGGAGGTGCCTGTCAGCTTGTCAGCGCCGGATAGAGAGGGAGAGGTTGGCTGTGTTTCAAATCTTACCCAAATGGATCCGAGTTACTCCGGCGGGTCGTGTCACGTGACAACACAGATTGGAAAGGGGGATGTTAAAATACTAAGATACGTGGATGACTTCCTGGTGCTGGTACCGCAGCCCACTGTGTTGGATGATAACCTCATTCAAAGAGTGCTGGGAATTTTCTGTTTGAATTCGCGAGGACTAACGTTTACTCGCGAAACAATGGCGTCAGGAACGCTGCAATTCCTGGATTTAAGTTTAGATATTCAAGAAGAGCACGTGTGCTGGGAGTACAGACCACGTTTAAAGAAAACGGTCTTGCCCTTTAATTCAGCACACTCTAAGCCGGTTAAGAGAGGAATCGCTTCCTCCTCTTGAAGGCATCTTTTGCCAAGCCGTGCCAGCACGCCGTGAAAAGTAGTTTTTGCAACCAGGTGGAACGCCTAAAATCGTCGGGTTAGCCTGATCGCTTTCTTAAAGAGGTGGCTGAAACACTTGTTTCCAAGATGAAAAAGAAAGAAGAGGAAGCACAGGAGCCCAGGAGGAGAGTGAGACCCGCTGTTATACCGTATATCCAGAAGGTCTCACACAACCTAAAAAAAGTGGCACACACTTTGATTTGCCGGTTGTGTTTTCGGCCCCGGATAAGCTGTCCAGCCTGTGCCAAAGAATTAACAACAAACAAGACGGAGGTGACGTTTGCAGAAAGAAGCACTCTAGAAAATTCGTGGAATGCGCATCTTCGGTCGTATACGAAATTCCAATAACATGCGGAAAAAAAGGGTACGTGGGCCAAACGGGCAGATGCGTTAATGAAAGGGCAAGAGAGCACGCGCTATCAGTAAGGAATTCCCCCTCGGGCAATTTAGCTATTCATTGCGACAGATGCCCTTGCGCCCCGGAACTGGAAAAAACAAAAATTCTGGGAAAGCTGAGAAGTAAAATTTCGAGAGAGATGTTCGAGTCATTTAACATTAGAAGGCAGGGGATGACAAATGCATTAGTTGCCCCGTCAGTGCATCTAACAGACAAGGAATTTGAATTCTTACTTGAGAAGCCCGATTGGGTATATAAATAGTGTGATTTCAATAAACCTTCAGTTGAAAGTAGCGCTTCGTGTTGTCTCACTTACTTCGTCCTTGTCCTGCGGCGCATTTTGTCAAAATAAGTCATGTACCAACTGCCCCATCTGTCACTATTGATGCAGATTGGAAGTGCTGGACGCGGGTAGGTTTTGGTACGCCGAGATACAAAACACTTACCCTGGAGTAAGATCGAGTAAATTTTGGAACACGGCCGTTGACGCGTGCTGACGTCAGTGCTTCGGACCCATGGGAGCGTCCCACGCGTCACCCTCTCCCCTTCTTCTCCCTCACACCCCGGTGCTGACAGACGAAAGACACCGCCGGGTTTTCGTCAAAACGCGCGTTAAAAAAAATTTACGTGAGTAACTTGAGGTGAAGAAAGAAGTAGTCTTCGCCCGATGCAGGCAGCAGCGTGGATTACAGTAACCGAAGAAGTGCATGGGAAATGTCTCTTCCATGGCTTGACCAAGTGAAGAACCGGCGTTCCGCGAGCACGCTTTATAGCATCTTATCAAGAAAGTGAGAGGGTGCGTTCGTGCGTTCCGGAACTGGAAGCAAGGGCGAAGGGGAAAGGGGGCGCGTCACATGGGCTTTCAGAAGGTGCGCGAAATACAACAGAAGTATTTGAAGATCACATTGTGCCAGTGTCTGCGGGAGCAGCAGCGTCATCTTCATGTTTCTCTTCTAATAAGATTTCGGTTGCTAGTCAGCGCTCGTCCTGCGTATCTCTATTCTTTGTCTTCGTCCCAGTCGTGCTGTTTTTCACTATGAACCCTTATCAACTCGCCCAAGTGTCCATTCTAATAAAAAACAAATATTTGATCTCGTCTTGTATTTTTAACATTTTTTTTATTCAATAGGCCCAGATCGAATAACAATCTATCTTCCAAGAACAATTTATGACGCCAGCCGACATAAATAACATTGAACCGAGGTGGGAAATATTAGATATACTTCTATATGTGAAAGTGTACAAGGGGAATAGACCATTAACGGAAAATGTTTGGGTTCGAAAATGAAGACTGGTCCTTTCTCAACACTTTATGGCGAGTTTGTATTAATGTCTGCATTGCCTACATTTAATTAAAGAAAACTATTTATTTATTTACAAAAATAAACAAACAATGAGTATAAGTGAGGTGATATGCTTGACAAATTAAGCTCATGTGACTGCTTGTGTGTTCAACTATGCAATTCATTGTTAGAAAAATGTCAATAGCAACTCTCGTGGTAAGTTTAGTTTTACTTATGCTAGCTGAAAAAATGTTGTTTCATTGCACTCAGCAATGAAACTGTTGTTTCATTGCACTCGCCTCCCCCCCCCCCCTTCTCACCCACCCGGCGAGGGTCCCTATTGAAAATTCTTATATGTATGAGAAATTTCTCGTGTCCAATAAACACATATGAATCATACAAGATATAAGAACATATAAGAACATATAAGAACTATATAAGAACTATATAAGAACAATATAGGAGCTATATCAGATTATGAGAACACACAAGTTCCATATAAGAAACTTCTGAAAAGTTTCTTATACTTTTCTTACATAGTTCTTATATATCTTATATAGTTTTATATAGTTCTTATGTAGTTCTCATATGGTTCTCATGTGTTCTTATATATCTTGTATGATTCATATGTGTTTATTGGACATGAGAAATTTCTTATACAAATGACTTTTTCACTAGGGGTGTGTCATATCCCATCCACAGTCGGCGACCGGACCGGCCGTCTGAGCCGCCAATGACTGGCAACACCACCCGGCGCCGTGTTGACGGCGCAACACCTGGACAGGGGGTTGAGCTGGCCTCTTCCCGCTGACAGAGTCCACGAATTAAGCCTCCTCCAGCGAAGAACGTTTGAGGAATGAGACGGAATATCCCCCGTCTTCGGAAGGCTTCTATTCATCAGTCCAGACTCGACGACAACGGTGGCGTCCCAAGAGTGACAAGGCGCCATGTTCATGGACATCTGCTGGTTCGAGATGGGCGTGTGCGCGAAGGAAAGAGACCTGGGCGGGGCTTGGACTCCGGGAACGAACACTTCACTACCATTGGCTGCGAACATGACTGCAGGAACTTCCTACTGGAGATGGGGCCAAGCGACCCTTTAAACAGAGCAGCGGGAGGCTACGAGTGTGTGCTCTCAGACGATGTAAATACTCCAGGAGCAGAAGCGGCGAAAATCCTGTCTCAAACTGAAAGTTTGATGGGTGCGAACTTGTCCCAAACAGGATAAAGAACGAGCGTCGAGACAGCAAAAATGCGGTCGGCGATTTGGCGGTGTAACAGCAAGCGAGAGCGATACTGACTCAACAAGGTCACGCGCAGCTCCTTATCTAATGTGGGTCGGCACCTCGAAAATGCGGCCCAGTAGGTCCGAGCATCGAGCGTTCGGGGTGAAAACGAACAGGCACTCTCGAGAACAAGAAAGTAAGACGAAATGATAAAAGTTACGTCCCGAGTAAGAACAAACATGAATATTCTAGAAGTCCGTGACCGAGCTTTGCTTGCTAGGCCAAGCGCGCGGCAATATGTAGTAAACAGAGCTGATTGTGAGAAACCCTCCGGTCTCCTGATGCCCCT
Source organism: Ixodes ricinus (assembly GCA_037355805.1). NCBI lineage: Eukaryota > Metazoa > Arthropoda > Arachnida > Ixodida > Ixodidae > Ixodes > Ixodes ricinus. The sequence continues at coordinate 24,315 of JAZHYW010007464.1, forward strand.
GCCTGGAGTCGTTGATCCTTCAGTTCCTGTCCTGGCCTGGCCCTGCCTGGAGAACTCCTCAATCCCGACAACTGATGGCAGCGGTGGGATGACGTACACGATCGTGGTTCTTGGCAAGGGTGTTAGCTTTGCGGTTTTCCCTTTATTGGCCAGACCTTTTGCTCAGTGTTAAGTGCGCGAGAGGAGGGTTGCCCTATTTGACTTAGAAAAAGCTAAGTTCAAGCTGAAAGAGTTAGATAGGGGAGGGAGGTCACGACAGTCAAGACCATGGATGCCGATAGGTTGCGCGTTCCTGATTTGTTGGCGGTATGCGAGGAGCTTGGCATAACGGCGGACATGTACACGTTACACTGAAAGAGTAACTAAATACCGTTGCTCGTTCAAAAAGTAACCAAATGCGTTACTCATTACTGATTCACAAAAGGAACGCGTTGCTTTACCTCAAAAGTAGCGAGTTACTTTTATCTTTCCTTTGGCGACCAAATACACAACTGATTTTGTTTTATGGTTTATAGTTATTGTTTTTTTGTTTTTGTTTTTTGACGTACACGATCGCACACTTAAAGGGGCCCTGCAATCATATTTAAGCGTCTACCTTTTTTGCGGTTTCCACGTCCCTTGGGGTTCGGGCAAACCAGCGGGCACGGAGAGAGTCACTAAATATCAGTGCGTCATATTTTAACCGGACGACGCGGAAACCTCCTCCACCGACGAGAGCGACCCGCGGTACCGAAAGCGCGCAAAATGTGACGTCTTAGGTCCTGGGCTTACTACTGGTCAGAGCCGCTAAAAGCTTTTTTTAGTCGAGATACAAAATATAAGTGTCGCGAACCGTTTCAAATATGTATGAAAGTAGTTTTTGTTCAGTATTTTAGATCAGAAAAGAAACAAATGCAGTTTATAAAGTACGGAAACAAGAAATGACCCGTCGACATACCCGCCACCAAGCAGCGGAAAAAGCGGCGCATATTAGAAAGGGCTAGTGGGATGAGGCGCCGATGAACGGCGAGCGTAGAAAGGTCCCGGAGCGTACAAAGGCCATTTGGCGGTATGGCAGCGCGAAGTGGCTCCCGTCCTGTACTGGTCTTTACCCCGTGTTTGCTGTCGTTTGTGGCCAATGAAGTGTTATGCCGAAATAGTCTTTAATCGCGCAGCAAATGCAATGCGAGTCGCCCTGGCCGCCCGCTTCATACAGCCTATCCAACACACGGTTTAGTGGCGCCCTCTCGAGCCGTCGACACGAAGTGCGGCAGCCGTGAGCGCTCGATGAGCTCACTATACCTCCTCTAGTTCACGGCCACTCAAGCCAGGACCTACGACGTCATGAAAGCGGTTATTTTTTGCTTGTTTTTGTAATTCTAATTTTCCTATAACTTTTAAAATAAAGCGAATTTTGCGAAAAGAAAAGTTTCATTAAGTTACTACGTTCAGTGCGCTTAGGTTCGGTGCAAATTAAAAATCAGTCAAAACGCTGTTGCAGGACCCCTTTAAGCAGTAGCTCCCTCTAGAAGTTTTCATCAGTTATGTTTCCCGCTTCTTTGAGAATACACCTCCGGCGACGCTGAAGAGTCATTTTACTGACGCGCTAGAAGGAACGGCACTGTTGTGCTTCAGGAAGAGCAGGTGAATTTGGGATACCCCTCTCTATCTTGTTGTCTCTGCATCTAAAGTTCGAAGTTCACAATGGGTTCTGTGCCTTCCCGCGTTGGCAATCTCCGGGTTTACATTTTTTTTTCTTTATTGGTTTTGCGGGTATTTTTCCGCATGGGGGCAGAGATAAAGGCACAAGTGCCTGACGGAGCCTCTACCCCCCAACAGTTCAGCCGTGGCAGATAAGATAAGAGTGTCATATGCAACAACAATGCAACAAAGCAGAACTAATACACACTCTGGAAGCCGCAATCACAGGATCGCACAAGCCAGGCAAAGCGCACCATCAATGACAACAAAACAACAAGGCAACAAAGCAGAGTGAAGATTAGATTATACACAGGCAATCAGCTGAAATAGTAAAACCACTTGCGTGACACATCACATTAAGAACATTATTAACGTTGGACATCAGCAAAGTAATGCATGCTGTACGCAAAAAAAAACAACAAGAAAAAGAAATGTACATTCAGGTGGGTCACTAATATAAAACTTTGACCAAGAGAAAAGAGTGGTCTAAATTCATACACATAGAGATCACGAATAAGATAAGTTCAGAAACTAGAAATGGAAAAGAAAACTTCACAATGAAAATGTAATAGCACCACCAACCAGAAGCGTTCTGCATTTACTTTTGAATTTATAGAAAGTTGTGTTATAGTCTATGTTCATATCTGTATTGTTTAGAATTTTAATTATTTGAAAAGTTAAAGTTTGTCGGCCGTAATTTGTTCTTATGGTGGGCATTTTAATCTTTGGATTTCGAAGCGTATATGCGCTCACGCTATTTGTTGGGGTGGTGTGCAGTTCGTTCTTATGTATCCATTGTAACAGTTTAAAGTAGTAAACCTGGTCAGCCTTGAGCATATTATATTTTACAAAGAGTGGCTGTGTGCTTAAGTTTCTTTTATCACCTCTATAGTTTTCACATATACGTAGTATTCTCTTTTGTAATATAATTATTTTATTGTAGTTCGTATCTGTTGTTGTTCCCCAGACCAATATACCCTAACTAATTTTAGAGTAAAATAAGGAATAGTACAACATTTGTTTTAACCAGGTAGGTACTAAGTTTTGAATTTTATGTAAGCTGCCAGTAACTCGAGATAATTCAGTTTTAGGTTTATTGACATGAGTATTCCACGATAGGTCCTCGAAAAACCATACACCCAAAAATTTTAAATCTCTTACTTGCTCTAATAAGGTGCCATCAAACGTTATATTGATAGAGCTGCAATCTCGTTTATTTACTGGTTTAAAAATTACATACTTAGTTTTACTTGTATTTAAACTTAAACGATTGATTTGTAGCCAATTTGATAGGTTCACGAGGTAGGCATTTGCAGAATTTTCTAAACACTCTTTTGTAAAGCCAGAGAAAAATACATTTGTATCGTCTGCATACATTATTAACTGAGGAGAGCCTGGTATATTTGTTATATCATTAATATATACAAGGAACAACAGAGGCCCCAGGATAGAACCCTGAGGAACGCCGTTTTGTGTTTTCAATTTATTAGATGATTGATTATTGATATAAACATATTGATAGCGATTTGTAAGATAGGATTTGATTAGTTTTAATGCGACTCCTCGAACTCCGCAAGTTTGAAGCTTTTCTAGTAGAATATTGTGTTGCACAGTATCAAAAGCTTTTCGTAAGTCTAGGAATAAGCCAAGTGTATACAACTTATTTTCAATATTTTCAACAATTTTATCTTCTATTTCAATCAGTGCTAGTTCTGCGGACTTTTATTTTCTGAAATCCATATTGAGCCTGTGTTATTATTTGATGCTTCTGAAAAAAACTGGTTAGCCTATCATTAATAACTCTCTCAAAGATCTTCGAAAAAACTGGTAGGACTGAAATTGGTCTATAATTATTTATGGTGGTCACACCGCCTCCCTTGTACGAATCCCGGACAAAAGCTCACCGGACAAAAGCTCACCGGACAGAAGCTCACCGGACAAAAGCTCACCCATTTTTTCACAGACCCGGACAAAAGCTCACCAGGAGAAAATTTCATGTTGGTCTTAACCCGAGTGCGGACAACTTAGGTGCATGCGTGCGACACTAAAATGCAACGATAAATTAAATGTGACAGGCGCATGGTTTGTTGATTAGAGTAGAAACAAGTTTATTTATCGATTGGTTAGAAGTGAATGCAGTCCCTTACTAGCTCCAGCAGTCTTGGTCAGATCTGGGTGTACCTGGAACTTCTCGAAAATATTTTTCAGACGATTCTGCAGGCGCTGAGTGGTTTTTGCACCCGCTTCTCTGGGGGTTCACCTCTCCGGGCTTGTGTCAATGCCGTGGCAACGAGCGCCTGATTTTCCTGCAGGCATTCAATCAGCCTCATGCATTAGTAATGAAGAGACATTGTGCCTAGCCTTTATATGCGCGTTTAGCGTGACATAAGCACAATAAAAAAGCGAGGTCACCGAAGGGCGACTTCGCTTCTTCGGTCACTCTTCGGGTTCAAAAACTTCGGTTCACGAAGTTTCTTGGGCGTGGCACAAGGTGCTCCGGCGTACCTTGAGTCAAGCAAGCTTGATCTTATCAGCTCCACTCAGTTTCAGTGACCTAAATTTTGGTCCCAAATCGTTGCTTCTCTGCCTGTTATGGCTTATCTGTCGACACTTTTCCATGGGATGGGATGCCAGTTCTCCTAAAAATGGTGCTATGTCCATCGCCTCCGGGTAGCAAGAAAAAAAAAAAGAATGAGGTGAGCTTTTGTCCGGGTCTGTGAAAAAACGGGTGAGCTTTTGTCCGGTGAGCTTCCGTCCGGTGAGCTTTTGTTCCTGTTACCGCCTTGTACACGGGAATAACTTTAGTTATTTTTAACTCATCTGGGAAATTCGCCAGACGCATGTGTAGTATTTATTAGATGGGATAATATAGGGCTAATATTACTCACGGTGTGCTTAATTGCTAAGGCTTTTATTTCAGTCATCCCCAGCGGCAATATCATTTTCTAAATTTCTTATGATTCTGTCGATTTCCAACGGCGTCGTTGGAAAAAAAAACATGATTGATTCTAGTTGATTTTTTCCGAGCACGCATTTCTCAATATCTGCATTTTCCCCTGTATACGTTCCTATGTTAACGAAGTGCCGATTCATTTCCCCTGCTAGTTCTTTCCCGGTGACGTTCACACTATATATCGTGATTTCTTTGACACTAGAATGAACTTGCTTTCGATTCGTTAACTTGTTTATCATGTCCCATACTTTTTTATGATCATTGTGAATATGCAACTTTATTTTTATGGTAATCACATTTCGCCTTTTTAGGTCAGAGTTTAGTTTGTTTCTGTATTTTTTTAAATTGTGCCAACATATGGGGATCACAACACTAAATAAAAGCATGATATATTGTTTTATCTTTTTATATAAATCGCCCGTTATCCATGGTTTTGTCATTTTTTACGTCCGGTTTTATTTCGCCGTAAAGGAAAAGCTGCATTATAGCAGCGTTTAAATTTAGCCACGAAGCTTTAATGGGCATCTAAAGTGTTATGCTCTTCGTAAATGTCATTCCAGTTTTCTTGCTCTAAGAAGGGCGCCAAAATGACTTAGCGTTTCTTCATTTATGGTCCAATGCCAAACGATTTCTGTACAATATTGTTTCTTTCCTTACCTAAAGACGGTCTTAAGCAGAATATAGGCAAATGGTCACTAATATCGTACAAAGGTGCACCTGCCGTAGTCTGACTGTTATCAACGTTTGTAACACAGACGTCAAAAGATGTTGCAGTGTCTGCGGTCACCGTGGTTGGTAATGTTATTACATTGCTACAGGTATACTGGTGTGTGATATCGCGGAAGTCTCTCGCATGTAGATCGTCAGAAATTGTATCTATGTTTATACCTCCGACAATAAAAAATGACGTTGTTACAGTTCCAAGATAACATAGTGCACTATCAAGAAAAGCCATAAATTCAAACATATTGCCGGAAGGCGGTCTGTACAAACAAAACAGCCACTTATACGTTCGATATGTTAACAAAGAAACTTTCAACATTTTCGTCTATTCTCGGTTAAATTATCAATTACTTGGTACTGGAAGTGGTTTTTCAAATAAAGGGCTATGCCGCCACCTCTCTGATCTGTACACGATTCCAGAAGGTTCAACCAACGAACATTTTTGTGTTCACTGGGTGCAGGACATTCCCAGCTGTAGAGTTCAACTAGACGTGTTCACAATTAGGGTGGCAATGCGGGCTGGTTGATTCAGGCTTAGAAGATTCGACACAGCGCACAAAAACGAAGACGAATCCGAAGGGGTACACAGGACAAGCGCACTCTCTCAACGGAAGTTTTTGTTGAAAATAAACACCGAAGCAAACAACAGAATTCCCCACCATCATGGCCAATTCCGCACGTGCCCAGTTAACAGATCTCTTTGGTATGTAGAAGGACCTATGTTTGTCTTACACATTGCCCAGTCTCTTCTTTTTGATCGTGTAGGCTTTTAACATTTCCCTGGTCATCTGATCCCCCCCGCCCCTTTCCAGCGATCGTGACGTGATGGAAGTTGAGCTGGCATCAACGATTTGCACAATGAAGCGGAAAGTGCTCCCAGCTGTCGACCACAGAGACCAAGCATGCTCACGCAAACTTTCATTTATACATCGGCTCGTTTGGCCAATGTATACCTTGTTGCACCTCAGCGGAATTCTATACACGACTGCATCGTATATTCCACATATTTGTTCCTATGTTTGAGTGAGCAAATGCATTTGGATCCACTTTTGTTGGCAACTCTTGGGCACGATTCCGCGAGTTTGTGAGGTGCAGAAAACACCGTAGGCACGTCGTATCTATGCGCCACTTTTTTTAGATTGTGGGATATTTTATAAAGGTAGGGAAGTACTATCGGTCTCTTGTTCGGCCTATCTTTTTCACGGGACCTCCCCTCACTTTCTTAAGCAGCGACTCTGCAAGTGCGTAAGACAGCTCCGCAGCTGTCTTACGCACTTTTTACGATCAAATCAACATGGCCGACAGCGTCGCTCAGTTACTTGGTCGCGACGACCAACGGACATTTATTTTTCTACGTGCTCGTCTCACGCGTCCCGACTTCAAGCAGCAAGAAAAAAGAAGAAGTACTTGAAACCGACCACGACGGACATGAACGCTGGATCCACAAACATCCGGGAAAAGCTACAACGGCAACGATCCCACCGACCAAGCGACCGCCAAGGTACGAGCTCGGCAGAATATAGGCCTAGCAGGCACTCCGACCTGCTCCGACGCAGCGTTGCTCCGACGGTCCCTGGCCAAGACCGTCTGCCCACGACCGGCTGGCTTGCTGAATGGAATATGCCCGCGCGACCCTTGTGGACCCTTCCCGTATGAATAGTTTGATCGCTGACCTCAATTTTAGATTAAGAGGTCAATCTCTTTGTCATCCCCTTGTTTTCCAAGGCAGCGGTGACGAACGCTGTCGTCGAAAAGGGACTCTCATCGATTCTATCTCCTTGTTTTGTAGTGATATAGAGCTCAAATAAACGCCGTATGGATTACCTGCGCAACATGGTATGTACACTTTGTTATTAGTATGCCATTTTTATTCCGACACGACAGTACGTCAACACTGTCGAGCTAGAACAGTTCGTGGGAGCTACGCGATGCCGGTCCAACTTTCTTTGCCGAGTGTCACGTCAGCATCGAGTTGCAATCGTAAAAGATCGGTCCCGAAGCGCTTACCAAGACGCGGTCCAACAGCGCGAATCCAGCACTTCGATCAAACGCGCGCGTCCGCTCCGAGTGTGAACAGGTATTTACGTGGCTCTTGCTGACACTCTCGTAGTTCAAACGTATCTTCTTTAACGTCGGCTCGCTCCTGCATCTCCGAGGCCGCGAAAAACGCCGCGGCGATTTGTTTCTATCTACGCCGCTTTGCAAACGACCGGCGCGGGCCGTCTTCTTTAGCAACGATGACAGTTGTGTTGACTTCGTAGCGATCGAGTTCGTAGCAGTCGACGAAGGCGGTTATCCCGGCCTCGGCATTCGGGCCCGTTTAAATCGTGTTAGCGTCGACATTTCACTGCACGGACACGAACCCCAGACAAGCGTTGGCGGAAAGGCCGCCTGCGTTTGTTATTCAAAATCCACGTGCTCGAACGGCTCCGAACCATGCCGAGCTCTCCGATTGGTTGTTCGTGTTGCCGAAGACGCCGTCGCCATAGCAACAGCCCGCTCTCGCGGAGATCGGGAGCTTGCGGGACACCGGAAGTTCTAGTTTTTCCGTACGAGAACGTCGCTTTCCTCCTCACTTAAGAACGCGTTCGTGAATACCGATTTCTCCTCTTCTTACGATGTTCTTAACTTACGAACTTCTTAGCTAAGTTGTCGTAACCTAAGAAGCTCTTCGTGAATCTGGCCTCCGACCCCCTCGGAAACCTCGCCTCCTTCGCAGGACGACATCGGGTGTTCGTCCAAGCGGAAGAGAGCGGCCAGAAGAAGAGGCAGCCCAACATCAGCGTCCTTCAATCTGTTCCGGACGTTTCCGATCAAGAGCACATTCAGTAAATCCGGCGAAGCAAGCCCCGCAAACTGTCGTCGAGGTCGAGAGACGGAAATCGCGCGGATATTCATCCCAAGGAGCTATCAACGGACATCGGCTGCGAAAGCGAGGGACTCAGCGGCGACATGGACGAGTCTGGGCAAACGAGAAGATCCGAAGCGCAGGCGTTCTGAGGGATTGTCGCGATCATGACACAGCAAATCTGATATTGAGTAATCAAACGCCGGCATGAGCGGGTCGTCTGCTCAGGAAGACCTAAGAATTAGGAAAGGCTGCACGGGATCAGTGCCTTCCAATCTGGCCCGGACTCATCCAATGAACGTCACCAGAAACTGAAGAGGCGCGCCTCGAGAAAGCTATCGTCTGGGCTGGGAGACGGAAATCGCGAAGATATCATCCCCAAGAAACCATCAAACGACAGTGGCTGGAACAGCAAGGAGCACACCCTTACAAAAATGATCAATGAGTTTCAATTGAGTTTCTAATGTATTCCTATATAGTCAATCGAAACTCAATATAAACTCAACGTCTAATGAGTTTGATCATAAGAAACTCAATATCGATTGTATTGAATTTACTTATTAGGAATGCAATTTAGTTTGGTCATTAGGAACTCAATATAGCCGTTTTTTTGGGTGCACCAAATTTTTAAATAAAGGGGGGGGGGTTATATGCATGCGGTTTTCACTGCGTGTTAATATGACTTGGCGGACGTTAGATGGTAATATAGTCATCATCCAAAAACAGCTAGGTTTGTCCCTTGTCCCCCTTGTTCCCTTCTCTATGGGTTATTATCATTATTCTTGTCCCAGCTCGCTTGCACCTTTCCATTAATTTTATTATAATCATCATCTCAAAATGCAGGCAGTTCACCCTTGTTGGTTTAGATAGGTGGCAGCTGATAAAACCCGTTTGCTCTACTGACGTCTAACTAATGATTAGCCCAGTTGGTAGAAAGCTCCGCTGGGAATGGAGAGGTCCCTGGTTCGATACTACGACTAGGCGGATTTTTTCAGTCATGCACCAGTCACCTAGCTGTGTTCGGAGATTTCGTGTTTGTCCTTTATTCCCTTTGTTCCCCTTCTCCGGGGATTATTATCGTTATTCTTGTGCAGATCGCTAGCACCTTTGTATTAATTTCATACAAAATAACACCTCAAGTTGCATAATGCAACTTGGGGTGTTATTTTGTAGTACCCGCTATAGTACACATATCCACAGTTGAATGTGAGTCCACATAATTCTCTCATCTTGTGCTCTAAATCCGGGCTGGTTATTCTTGCACCAGATTCGGAGATCATTAAATCCATTCCCCCCAGTCTCAGCATAGATGGGCATTGCACCGTATAGCGCATATGCGTAATTCCTGCCGCATGCTGTCCGTTAGCAATCGTGAGGCACTGACCAAGCTTTCCCTCTACAGCGGACACGCAGGTCGCCATATTTCGAAGCAGACTCATCTCGCCAAAATATCAACAAAGCATAAAAAAAAAAGATTTGCATTTTCTGTTTGTCTTTCCTAAACCAACGCCGCATGCAGGATATAACCGCGCAGGGCTCAAAGGAGGCGGGGGTCTATTTCCATTACTTCTCGCTAGACTAGGATAAATTGGGGTTGCCCAGCATTTGAACTTACAGGACCCTGTGGGTTTGGAGTCTATCAGCAACGCACACGCAATGATGACCAGAAGGGCGGTCGCCGTCGCCAGCGGCCTCACGCTCGGCAGCGCCATCGGCCGTGAGCTGTGCTGGCCACACTGTGTAGACCGTAATCGCCGACCACCGGGGAGTAATGATAGAGCACAGCGGCGGATTTATGGTCGGCGGGTTTGTTTTTCGAGGCGCCTGTACAAACGGCGACGGCTGCCTCTATATAGCGCACGGGTTAAACAGCTGCCGCTACAAGAAAGCATCGATATAGGAACTGGCCTAGCTCCACTTAGCATGCATTAACGCCGCGAAGCCACGCATTTGCCTTGAAACTCGTATGTTATTTTTTTTACGTTTATTTCTATCTTGTTGGAACCGAGCGTGCCCTCAAAATTAAGTTACCGTAAGTACAGGTGTGAGATACACCACACAAAGAGCTCGAGTACACGTGGTCGCTGGTTTCTGCAATATTTTTGCCAGTCGGCAAACTTCATGAGAGCACAGGGCCAGTGGTCCTGAGGAGATGCCCCTTCAGTTTCCTATGAAATCTAGAACTACTGAAAAAAAGGGGTTTGTCTTTTAGCACGTCGAGGTGCCTTCAGGACAGTAGGTCACGATACCCAAACTTTTTTTTTAATATAAGAACACGGTGAAGTAAACACCGATAAACCTCGAATTTTAAGCGAAAAATAAACTACGAAAAACACCCTCCGAATTTAACGAGAAAGAAACTCCGATAACCCGAAATCCTATTTATAACTTAAAAGCCATTTTCAGAAATCTTCAGTTAGAAAACGGAAAGCCGGTCCTATCTTCTCATTCATTGAAAGTTAAAAAAAAATCGACTATGACTTTTGAATTATGAAGAACGCTAAGTAATAAAACTCTGAAATCTGGCCTTAGCCTGGCTCCAAAGCTACCTATGTCAAAGCCAACGCTTTTGGCATCGTGTATAGTTTGTTTTCGCGGTGCGAGAAACCCTGTTACCTTTTCATTTACGCACCAGTTATTTGGCCGCCTACTTTACGGGGGACGACTTGCTGAGAATGAGCTGAACCAAAGTATTACCTGAGGCGGTCTGAAAGAAAACATTGACAAGGCTAATTTAAGAGCAGCGATTTTTGTTTCTTTTTGCTCGTCATGAACAAGCAAGCCGTGACCTTCATTATTCGCCCTGCCACCCCTCGGCGTCGTTTTATTTAGCTCTCTGTTTATTTACTTCACACCTTTCGCGCATGAAGCAACTCCTTGTTATTAAGCTTCCCCGGTTCAAGAAATATATCCGAACTTAGATATTGGCAAATTGCCAGTCGCACATTTATTTTCGTAATCATCGCGAAACGACTCCGTCATTTCTTTATACCTTTGGTTTACATCCAAACACCGGAGCACGCTCCTTTGTGAGACAATGAGGAATTGAACATTACGGTCGTGTTACTTCCTGTTTCCCGAAGCACTGTTCCTTTATTCACGTCCATACTTGTACATCAGGGTGACATTGTTGAGATTATCTCTAGTGGTCTTGTCATATAGAGTGTGTTCAAACCAGCATTTTTATTTTAATCTCTGAGAAAAGCTTAGCGGACAAAGGCTAACCGGAGAAATGCTCACTGCAGAAAATTTTACCAGAAAAAAAGCTTACCCACTTGTTTTGCGCGCTCGCATAAATTTAAACCACTAGTTTGACAGACCCGGAGAAAATTTCGCCTTTAAATAAATTTTTATGTGATGTGGTCGTTATTATAGTACAGCAGTAGTGAAATCAACACTACGGGCGCTTCAGCGGGTAAGGCGCTCCGCTGCAGCCGTTCCGCTTTCGCCCATAATTGTGACGTATTCCAGGATAAGGGAAAATATCTATTTTATTCATTTGCCATTATAAAGTTCCGAAATTTCAAAGCATTCTTCGACTTTAAATGAATGGCGCAATATGAAGATGTTGAAACAGTTTAAGCAGTGCGCTGGCTATCGTACATCAAAGTTAATTCTATATAACTATCAAGGAACTGCTTAACTTCTATACTGCTATGGGAATTATTGTTTTGTTTTTGTCTTGCAGCCCATAATGTGCATTAGAGCACTGTACGGGCCCGGGCCAGCCCGAAGTGCCCGAGCCCGGGCTGGGTAGTACGCATTTTCTCGGGCCCAAGCCGGGTTCGGGATGAAACAAAATATTTTTCGGGCCATGCCGGCCCGGGCCGTGGCTGGGCAGTCGTGTGCCGCAAATTCTAAATTGCTGATGCCAAAAAGTGTGTTCATTGATCTTTTAGGTTCAATGAAAACAAACAAGCGAAATGCAAAATCACTCAAACGCCCCCCCCCCCCCCCCCAAAAAAAAAAGGGAAAAAAAGACGTCTTGAACTTGGAAAGCCTTCACGTAGATAAAAGGAAGCGTATGGATTCCACCAGCATAGTGGGAAAGTGCGGTCAAGAAAACGAGGGCACACCAGTCGCAGGCTACAATATGAGTGTCTTTCCCCACTGCTTTTCTGACTAAGAAAAAAAAAGTAAAAACGTGAGTTTGATTTTGCACTTTGTGCAGGAGGCCTTACTATGCCACCAAAGACAAGCTAATTACCATAGATAATTTTATGCTTCTGCAGCCTTTTGAAGATACATTAGCGTGATTGTGATTGTTTCTTCACAACATGTATAGAGGAAAGTTCTCCGTGAAAGGAACTGAACAACGAAAAGTCCAATATCTCTTCAAAAAACGAATGAATACAAAATTGCCCACTTTTTCTTCCCCTCAAAATCACTTATGAAGTACTTATTTCGCCCACATTCTAGAAAATGAGAGCGTCTAAATCGGGATATTTATCGTGTCAGAAAAACTCGGTCCAAGTATAAAAGAAATTTAAATCAAATATGCTCGCTTTATGCTTAGACAGTTTTTAGGTTAAAGCCTGCAAATTTTCGGGGCTCATGTATAGAATCTGTCGGGCTCGGGCAGGGGCTCAGGCTTTATATTTCAAAAATTTTGTCGGGCTCGGGCCGGGCTCAAGCTTCTGTCCAAAATTTCTGCCGGGCCCGGGCCGGGCCCAGGAAGTGTCTCTTCCAGGCCGGGTCGGGCCGGGCCTAGAAATAAAATGTTCTGTCGGGCTCGGGCCGGGCCCTCGCCGGGAATCTACGGGGTGGGGTGTGGTGGGGCTAGAAATTCCGGCCCATTCAGTGCTGTAATGCGCATGAGGCTATACTTGAAAAAAGGGGACCTAATGTACTAGTGAAGTACAGAAAAAAAACCGCATGTCAGGCATATATGATTTTTAAAAAAAGCGAGAATGAAAGATATGGAAACAAAGACACGCAGTACAGTTCTTTAAACTAGTTGAACAAATTGTACTGTCTGCCATCGTCTCTGCGCGTTTTATTATTTCGTATTTTTAGATCATCTTTACCAATCCGTTCTAAGTTGATTTTAGGCATATATGCATCGACATATATCAGTTAAATACTCGCTAGGTTAACAGACTCGTCGGTACGCTTTTTACCTCATTCGTAACAGGCTGGTGAATATTTGTCCGCATTTGACGGACTTGCGTGAGCTTAATTCCGCAGCCCTTTATTTTTAGTCCTATCGTTTGGTCAGCATAAGTATGCAGGTGCCTGAAATTCTTTCAAACACCATTTCATTAAATAAGCGGATGCAGTGCAATAGACTTATAACGATGTCACATATAACGATGTACCGCTTATAATGATCAGTTTCTAGAGAACCGTATCAGAGCGCCAGCAACCCTGCAAGCCCAGATATAAAGGAGCGCAAGCTAAATATAAAAGAAGTTCGTTTTCCTGGCACCAAGCGTGAACGTCTAATTCGATACATGTTGCCCTTCAGGATGAAGGTTGCTCTTCGGGATTGCTTCAGCACCTGAAGTATTCCATCGTACAAGGAGTCAGATTTTCGACAATCCGATTTTCGATAATCTTCCTGGTGTGCGGGTATATATTGACGACGTCTTGGTGTGCCGCGCCACAAGAGAAGAACACGACGAGCGCCTTCAAAAGGCGTTGGCAAGGGCTGAGTCTGAGGGGCCTGAGCTGAACGCGGAAAAGTGCATCTTTGGGAAAATGAAAATAAATTTTCTTTGACATAATTAGCCCCACACTCTAGACGTATTGAACCGAACCGTGAACTAGTAAGCTGCATGCGTTGCACAGCATCTTACAGCAACGAGAAAAAAGAAGTCCAGCATCTATTTGGCGCGGTGAACTATAGTTCACCGCGCCAAATAGGCACTAGTGAATACACCAAGTACGCCAAGAAGACGTTGGTAAGTACCCCAAGGTATAATTTGTGAAGTACTTACGCCTATCGTCCCAGACGGGTGCATTACGCAGTCTAGTTCGAAACGACACTATTTTGGAATGGAACACTGAACGTGATCGCGAGTGGTAGCAACTACAAGAAATGCTCGCTCAAACCCCAGTGCTAGCAATTTATGACGCCGATTTACCAATCAAACTGTCGACGGATGCGTCCGCATTTGCTTTGGGGCTGCGCTACTTCAACAGCATGGAAGAGACTGGCGCGCGGTGGGCTACGCGCCCCGGGTACTCACTGCAGAACCGTGTGTAGAGAGAGTTTGGTTAATGGGAAGGCGCGGGCAGAGCCATGGCGTGCACCAGACGCAGAAAGAGGGCTTGACATGCTCTCTTGGCCAACCAGAAGCCGAAAAAATCCCTTAGCGGTAATAGCGAGAAACAGTTCTAATCATATGTATATGGTTTTAATAAGCGCGTAAGAGTTAAATGTAGTAACCCTTCATGGTTGAAAATGGGTGCACGTGATGTTTCGATCATGATCATGCAGAAAAATGTGAGAAACGAATGTGCCGCTCAACTCTGTTTTGTTCGGAAAAAAGTGTGCCCGCTCGGACAGCAGGTTCCCGGCCCTCGGCGCCTGGCGTACGGATTGTGGATCGTTCCGCTAGTCGCACTTTTCCACAATGATTTGGGATGACCGTGATTGAAACATCACGTGCACCATATTTTCAATCATCGAGAGTTACTCCGATGCACTTATTAAGTTCGTTTCTCGCGACCACAGCCACGGTATTATTTACGGCTTTTGGTTAGCCACATTCGAATTTGTGAAGACGCCCTGGAACACGCCCGCAGCCCACTTTCGGCCAATGGCGCCCCGAATAAATGGCCAACCTCTCTACATATACGGCTTTTACACACTGAAACCGAACGACGTTATGCCCAGATTGAAAAAGAGACCTTGGGCATAGCTTACGGTTGCGAAAAGTTTAAATGTTTAGGAAAACATATCATCAGTGAAACAGACCATCAGCCACTGCTGGCCATTTCAAAATAGAAATAGAAGAAATGCCTCCGCGTCTGCGACGCTGATTTCTAGGACTACTCAAATGTGATTTCGCATTGCAGTTTGTACCTAGTAAGAAGTTGGTGGTGGCCGATACCTTATCGGGGATTCCATCACAGGCAGCAGATGATACGACAGATGTAGAAGTGCAAGGGGGGGGGGTATCTTGTCGGCAGTCATCGGGCAAAGCACCCCATACTCTGTTTCATGCTTATACTCTGTTTCACCTTGTGTTGTACCGCAGGAAAGGCTAGAAGCGCGAGCTTCTTGCTTTAGGGCACATCTCGGCGGCACAAGCTCTCGTGCACCAAGGGCAGCTGCCAACGCTATGAGCTCGCGCTTCTAGCCTTCGCTGCGGTACAACATAAGGTGAAACGGAGTTAGCGTGCAACGCTGTCAAAACTACTGGCGCGAGCCCGCGAGCGTAGCTTTGCACGCGTTCTTGCGCAAACAAAACCATAAATGAAGCCACGCGCTCGCGCCAGTAGCTTTGACAGCGTTACACGCAAAGTATGAAACAGAAGTTCGCCTCCAGTCGGCTACTCTCAACGATTCCGCTTTCCAGCGATTCACCTCAAGAACAGTCATCGAGACCTGCGGTCGGTGAGCTGAAGCCGTTTACACTGAAGCTTTCACTATACTTCGTTTCAGCTTCCGTCCGAGCGCAGCCAAAGGCTGAGGTACGGTTCGCAACTTCGAGAAGTGCATTCCTACGCATCACAAAGTAGTCCGCAAAAGTGATTTTTTTAAATAACTGTTTTGTGCGTAAACATTGAATAATATTCAGATGTGTACTGCTGAGAATTATTTGCAGCTAAAGGAATTAAATATGGGAAAATGTATGTTTTGATTAATATATGTAAATGCATGTGGTTGGGGAAAACACGTACATCCTCTGGCAACACTGCTGCAGCGCTCGGTTTTCTGTGTGATTTCGTTCCCGTAATGGCCGAATCATGTGCTTCGCTGGTTTCCTCACCGAGTCGCTTCAAAACTTCCTATTGCAAAGGAACGTTTGGGCGTCAGGCGCGAGAGGTCGTGATGAATGTCAACTTTCAAATTAGGCGCAGGAGACTCCGGCCGCGTCGTACCGCGAGTACGTTGTAAACAAGAAAAGCGTCCGGGCCACTACAATTCACTGATACGCGGCGAAATCAGGGCACCCTTTACCTGCCGATCACATTGAACGACGAGAGGCTGGTGGGAAGGACTGCGCCTCGAGCCCTGGTATATCCAGACAATACAAGGAAACACCAACGGCCGGGGGTGGGCACCTTGCAAGTGTACTTGCATCTCGAAGCTATGCTGAAATGCCGAACAGGTGGAAAGCTCGAACACAGACGCCAGCGCCAGCCTACGTACTGACATCCCCTGTGACTAAATTTCAGAACGTGAACGGGCACTTTTTAAACCCGTAGCAGATGACACCGTCGATACACCCGTAGCAGACGAAATACAGGGTGACACAAAAGAAAATTTACACGTTTTTTTTTACCGCAAAAATAAACTAGGCATCGCCGAACGCTCATTCTCCGCCCAAAGGTAGAGCTAGAGGTCACAATCAGATGCCAAAGTTTCAGCCCGATCCGATAACTTAATCAAAAGTTAAAAGTGATTTTCTGAAAATTTCAATGGGAAAATGACGGCCGACATAGTTTTCAAACACATGGGGCTCTATGGCACCAGAAACCCAAAACGGGCAAAAATGGGCTCCATTTTCCCATTGAAATTTTCAGAAAATCACCTATAACTTTTCATTAAGTTATCGGATCGGGTTGAAACTTTGGCATCTGGTTATGACCTCTAGCTCTACCTTTGGACGGAGAATGAGCGTTCGGCGATGCCTAGTTTATTTTTACGGTAAAAAAGACCCTGTAAATTTTCTTTTGTGACACCCTGTATTCGACAAGCGCGCGAGGCGCGGACGACCAGCGGCGCAGCGGAGTGATACAAAAGTGCAGGCGAGATCGCGTGACTTATTGCCGGCGTGCGATTGGCTCCGGCCACACGTAGCTTTGGCTGCGCTCGGACGGAAGCTGGAACGAAGTATAGTTAATGGAGTACTGCTAAAATGAAACAAAGCATTTACCGACAGTTGTGCGAAGAGAGATAATGATCCGACTACACCAAGGCCACCTAAGATTGAGTAAATGCTTGTCCAAGGTCGGAAGATTAATGTATTGGCCGAGAATTACCGCGGATATCACCACTTTTATTGACAGGTGTGGTACCTGCAAGAAATTTGCCTACCGACAGCCAGACAAGTCACTGTCTCTCCGCGCCGTTCCAGAACATCCTTGGTCCAGACTCAGAGTAGGTGCAGACCTTTTAATGTGAAAGCATTAACTATCTCATGGAGCGGAGCCGGCGGCGTCTGTAACCGAAAAAAGCGAAAGAAATGCCCACTCTTCCATTAGCTGCGCTGACCAATGCGCTCGCTGCGCTGACTAACGTCACGATGCCTCAAAGGCAGGTTAACCTTACGCTGTCTGAACACGAATGTCTAATTTATTAATGCGAAAGCATTAACTGTCCCATGGACCGAACCGACGTCATCAGCTTTGGGGGGGGGGGGGGGGGGAAACCGCGCTGTTAGAGGCGGGGTTTGAGCCGCACGTCCGGGAGCTTCCTGGCTCGTGACGACGACCATTCCCCGAAGTGAAGAACCCAGGGGTCCAGTGGAGGTGGGAGAATTGGTAACGTAACGAACGGTTTAATTACATGGTTGCGATACAGTCGTCAAATCCGAGAGAACTCCTGAGCAGACTCGCGCTCCGCCTTATATAGGGGTCCGTTTTCTCCCTCACTCCCCGCCAGGGCAGCAAGTGCGCAGCAGCAACCCGCCGTCAAGTGCGTCGTAGCAAAGTCCGCCGCGTCGTAGCCAGAAGTGCGTCGTAGCCATGGTCCTCCGCAATTAGGTCATGCCTCTCTCCCTTTCCTGAGCGCGCCAAG
This sequence comes from Ixodes ricinus, assembly GCA_037355805.1. Lineage (NCBI taxonomy): Eukaryota > Metazoa > Arthropoda > Arachnida > Ixodida > Ixodidae > Ixodes > Ixodes ricinus. Next base: position 42,432 of record JAZHYW010007464.1, read on the forward strand.
CCCCACGCACGCACACACGTCCCGTTGACGTCACGGACTCGTTGAGACCTGTCTCCGCAGTTAGGCCCGGCCTCTCTCCCCTTCCGGAGCGCACCAAGCCGCACGCACGCACACACGTCCCGTTGACGTCACGGGCGCGTTGAGACCTGTCTCCGCAGGCGCAGACACGTAGGCGCCGGTTCCGTACTCGTCGGGACTCGTTTCGCGTAGGCCCCGTCCAGCAGGCGACGTTCCCGGACTGGTCATGACTCGTTTCCGCAGCGTTGAAACTCGGAAGAAGGTCGCCGAAGGTTCCATTCTTAACAGCCCCTCCGGGGCCAGGGAAACCTCGAAAGGCCGGTGGTACGATCGCTGGCCTGAAGAGGTGGGCTTGGAGTAGGCCTTGAGAAGACGCTGCAAGCACCCAACAAACTCCCAAACCTCTTACAACGGAGGCATTAGCGGAAACGTCCCACACAACACCACGCCACACCGCAGTCAAACGCTCGGAATTCGCCAGAGACCCGCCAGACTGGATTACGGATTACCATAATTTGCCAAAACAATGCGAATTGACCCGCTGTCGCCAAAACAAAACTCATTTTTCCAACGAGGTCACAATGAACAAAATACAAAAGACAAAAACTCTTCGCAATTTGTGAGGTCCTTTTGGGGTTTTAACGAAGTGCCCCCACTTAGATCCTCATTCCCGTGGATGACGAAGACCTCTGAGATCATCCCTACTGTTTTTCGTGATGCCAGAAAAATCTGCTCAACCCATCGGCATTGCCGTTAAATTTGCCTTTCCTTTTTCTTGCCCTGAAGTCGTAGTGATCGATTTTCACGTGATTTCTAGACGTGAAAATGCGGTCCTTATAGCGCCGATAAAACAATCCGCCTTTTTCATGCCCCGTCACATTGGTCCTAGCAATCTCCTGAGCTGTACCGCGAAACCCTGACACACTAGGGTCGCTCTTCTGCTCGACTGTCAAAGACACTCCGTCTGCTCGTAGCAGAGGACCAAAGTTACGTGACGCCGGAGCTACGAGAGATCTTTCACTGATCCCGTCTTCCTCCGCCTTTTTCGCCGGCTCGTTGGGACGGCGTACACTTTCTAGTGCTACGAGGTCAGGCTGTTCTACAACCTGGTCCCTCTCATCCCGTTTCTCTGCCTCGAACTCTGGTAGTGCCTGCTCCCCGACAGCTGCCTCTGGCTCTGGATCACTCGTCAACAAAGGGGCGAGCTGACGCGATTTGGACCTCGTACCTGACTGAACTAGTCCCTCTCCCAGTTGTTGACCCCTCTCGCGCAGCAGGAATTCTGACCGGTTAGAAAACAAATAAGGATACTCCAACGGGACTGTTTGCGAGACAGCCGCCTCTGTCACTAGCTCTCCGAACGGGCCAGTTATCCTTACCGTCGCCATAGGCAGACAGACACTGTGCTTTTCGAGCAGCTGCTTGATCCAAACTACCTTTCCAGTAAAATCGGATGTCGTTACATACGACGGATGAACAACGTCCATCGTCGCTGCACTGTCACGAAGCACCCTGCACGGCTTTCCGTTTACCTGGAGCTCGTGAAGATAGGGACGAAGGAGCTCCAGGTCCTCGTCACTACCGGTCACGGTCGAGAACACAACCCGCGGTTTCTTACATCTGGCCGCTGTGTGTCCCGGCTCCTGACAGTTGTAGCACAGGAACGGCTTCCTTGCCTCGAACTGCCCTGTTTGGCTTTTCCGCGCCTCGTCTCCGTTCGAGTGTTCTGCGCTCTTTTCTGGGACCTTTTGTCCTGCTTCGGGCTTCTCGGGCCCGTTTTCTCGCGAGCCGTTTCCCTGTCGGAAGGTCTTGCGCTGATCGCTCCGGCCGGGTTCGCTTTCCTCTCCGCTCAGCTTTCTACGCGTTGCGTACTCTTCGGCTAGCTCAGCGGCCCTTTCGACAGTGTCGACTCCTACCCTGTCCTGCACCCAGAGCTTGACTGACTGCGGAATGCTACGAAAGAACTGTTCGAGGCACACACACTCGACTACCTTGTCTCGGCTTTCGTACACTTCCTCGCTCTTCAACCATTCTATCAAATTGGTTTTAAGCCCGTAAGCGAATTCCGAGTAGCCCTCGCTGCTCTTTTTGGATGCGTTTCTAAACCTTTGACGGAACGCCTCGGCAGAAAGGCGGTACCGTTTCAAAAGGCTGGACTTCACCTTGTCGTAGTCGTCCGCGTCTCCAGCACTAAGGCGCGCGACAACCTCTGCAGCCTCACAGGGCAACAAAGTCAAAAGCCGTTGCGGCCACGTTTCTGGGGCGAAGCTCAACTTCTCACATGTCCTCTCAAAGTTCACTAAGAACAGGCCCACGTCTTCCCCAACTTTAAACGGCTGCATGAGCTTCTTCATTTGATACGACTCGGTCTCACTTGCTCGCACCGGAGTCCCAACTCTACTGTTCTGTGAGTTTAATCGCTGTTGTTCCATCTCTAACTCTAACCTTTTTAGCGCTGCTCGTTCCTCTCTCGCTGCAGTCTGCTCCCGTTCCTCTCTCGCCGCAGCCTGCGCCTCGTTCCTCTCTCGCCGCAGCCTGCTCCCGCTCTCGTTCCTCTCTCGCCGCAGCCTGCTCCCGCTCTCGTTCCTCTCTCGCTGCAGTCTGCGCTCGTTCCTCTCTCGCTGCAGCCTGCTCCTGCTCTCGTTCCGTTCCTCTCTCGCTGCAGCCTGCTCTCGTCTCCTCTCTCGCTGCAGCCTCCTTTTTAGCGTTCTGAAGTAGTTCCCACGCAATTTTAATTTCCCCTGCTTCCGCGCTCTCTGAAATTGCTTTACTGATCTCAGATTTCTTCATCTTTTGCTCCACCTCCACACCCAATTCTTCACACAAACAGAATAAATCTGTTCTCAGTAACCTCATTAGATCCATGATCGCTGCTCTTTAGCTTTGGCTTTGTTCTAAAACTTGTCGCAAGGTTGTACACAAACCCAGCGC
>JAZHYW010007466.1:0-10390 GCA_037355805.1 Ixodes ricinus
CCCACTGGCGATGTTGAACGATGCCGCCGCTGGTCTCACCCAAGTGGCGCTGGGCTCGCGGTGGTGGCTGATGGTGATTGGTTCGGGCCAAGCAGGGGCAGAACCGTAGGAAACACGTGCTGAAGACCGACCCACAAAGAATAGGCCGGCGATGACGGGTGCAGCTTAGTTGCTATCGGTAGATGTCGCTGATGTGAAGTTGCCTCCGATGATGGGATCGCCGTTTCCAGATAGTGGTGACCATGACGGTGCCAGGAAGGTTGACAGCAACTGCAACGATATGACGAGAAACTTAGGCATCCTGCTCGGATGGAAGCTGTCGGGCCCACTGGCGATGCTGAACGATGCCGCCGCTGGTCTACCCAGTGGCGCTGAGCTCGCGGTGGTGGCTGATGGTGATTGGTTGGGGCAAAGCAGGGGCAGAACCGTAGGAAACACGTGCTGAAGACCGACCCACAAAGAATAGGCCGGCGATGACGGGTGCAGTCTAGTTGTATCTGTAGATGTCGCTGATGTGAAGTTGCCTCCGATGATGGGATCGCCGTTTCCAGATAGTGGTGACCATGACGGTGCCAGGAAGGATGACAGCAACTGCAACGATATGACGAAAAACTTAGGCATCCTGCTCGGATGGAAGCTGTCGGGCCCACTGGCGATGTTGAACGATGCCGCCGCTGGTCTACCCAGTGGCGCTGAGCTCGCGGTGGTGGCTGATGGTGATTGGTTGGGGCCAAGCAGGGGCAGAACCGTAGGAAACATGTGCTGAAGACCGACCCACAAAGAATAGGCCGGCGATGACGGGTGCAGTTTAGTTGTATCTGTAGATGTCGCTGATGTGGAAGTTGCCTCCGATGATCGGATCGCCGTTTCCAGATAGTGGTGACCATGACGGTGTCAGGAAGGATGACAGCAACTGCAACGATATGACGAAAAACTTAGGCATCCTGCTCGGATGGAAGCTGTCGGGCCCACTGGCGATGTTGAACAATGCCGCCGCTGGTCAACCCAGTGGCGCTGAGCTCGCGGTGGTGGCTGATGGTGATTGGTTGGGGCCAAGCAGGGGCAGAACCGTAGGAAACACGTGCTGAAGACCGACCCACAAAGAATAGGCCGGCGATGACGGGTGCAGTTTACTTGTATCTGTAGATGTCGCTGATGTGAAGTTGCCTCCGAGGATCGGATCGCCGTTTCCAGATAGTGGTGACCATGACGGTGTCAGGAAGGATGACAGCAACTGCAACGATATGACGAAAAACTTAGGCATCCTGCTCGGATGGAAGCTGTCGGGCCCACTGGCGATGTTGAACAATGCCGCCGCTGGTCAACCCAGTGGCGCTGGAGCTCGCGGTGGTGGCTGATGGTGATTGGTTGGGGCCAAGCAGGGGCAGAACCGTAGGAAACACGTGCTGAAGACCGACCCACAAAGAATAGGCCGGCGATGACGGGTGCAGTTCAGTTGTATCTGTAGATGTCGCTGATGTGAAGTTGCCTCCGATGATCGGATCGCCGTTTCCAGATAGTGGTGACCATGACGGTGCCAGGAAGGATGACAGCAACTGCAACGATATGACGAAAAACTTAGGCATCCTGCTCGGATGGAAGCTGTCGGGCCCACTGGCGATGTTGAACAATGCCGCCGCTGGTCTACCCAGTGGCGCTGAGCTCGCGGTGGTGGCTGATGGTGATTGGTTGGGGCCAAGCAGGGGCAGAACCGTAGGAAACACGTGCTGAAGACCGACCCACAAAGAATAGGCCGGCGATGACGGGTGCAGTTTAGTTGTATCTGTAGATGTCGCTGATGTGAAGTTGCCTCCGATGATCGGATCGCCGTTTCCAGATAGTGGTGACCATGACGGTGCCAGGAAGGTTGACAGCAACTGCAACGATATGACGAAAAACTTAGGCATCCTGCTCGGATGGAAGCTGTCGGGCCCACTGGCGATGTTGAACGATGCCGCCGCTGGTCTACCCAGTGGCGCTGGAGCTCGCGGTGGTGGCTGATGGTGATTGGTTGGGGCCAAGCAGGGGCAGAACCGTAGGAAACACGTGCTGAAGACCGACCCACAAAGAATAGGCCGGCGATGACGGGTGCAGTTTAGTTGTATCTGTAGATGTCGCTGATGTGAAGTTGCCTCCGATGATGGGATCGCCGTTTCCAGATAGTGGTGACCATGACGGTGCCAGGAAGGTTGACAGCAACTGCAACGATATGACGAAAAACTTAGGCATCCTGCTCGGATGGAAGCTGTCGGGCCCACTGGCGATGTTGAACGATGCCGCCGCTGGTCTACCCAGTGGCGCTGAGCTCGCGGTGGTGGCTGATGGTGATTGGTTGGGGCCAAGCAGGGGCAGAACCGTAGGAAACACGTGCTGAAGACCGACCCACAAAGAATAGGCCGGCGATGACGGGTGCAGTTTAGTTGTATCTGTAGATGTCGCTGATGTGAAGTTGCCTCCGAGGATGGGATCGCCGTTTCCAGATAGTGGTGACCATGACGGTGCCAGGAAGGTTGACAGCAACTGCAACGATATGACGAAAAACTTAGGCATCCTGCTCGGATGGAAGCTGTCGGGCCCACTGGCGATGTTGAACGATGCCGCCGCTGGTCTACCCAGTGGCGCTGAGCTCGCGGTGGTGGCTGATGGTGATTGGTTGGGGCCAAGCAGGGGCAGAACCGTAGGAAACACGTGCTGAAGACCGACCCACAAAGAATAGGCCGGCGATGACGGGTGCAGTTTAGTTGTATCTGTAGATGTCGCTGATGTGAAGTTGCCTCCGATGATCGGGATCGCCGTTTCCAGATAGTGGTGACCATGACGGTGCCAGGAAGGATGACAGCAACTGCAACGATATGACGAAAAACTTAGGCATCCTGCTCGGATGGAAGCTGTCGGGCCCACTGGCGATGTTGAACAATGCCGCCGCTGGTCAACCCAGTGGCGCTGAGCTCGCGGTGGTGGCTGATGGTGATTGGTTGGGGCCAAGCAGGGGCAGAACCGTAGGAAACACGTGCTGAAGACCGACCCACAAAGAATAGGCCGGCGATGACGGGTGCAGTTCAGTTGTATCTGTAGATGTCGCTGATGTGAAGTTGCCTCCGATGATCGGGATCGCCGTTTCCAGATAGTGGTGACCATGACGGTGCCAGGAAGGATGACAGCAACTGCAACGATATGACGAAAAACTTAGGCATCCTGCTCGGATGGAAGCTGTCGGGCCCACTGGCGATGTTGAACGATGCCGCCGCTGGTCTACCCAGTGGCGCTGAGCTCGCGGTGGTGGCTGATGGTGATTGGTTGGGGCCAAGCAGGGGCAGAACCGTAGGAAACACGTGCTGAAGACCGACCCACAAAGAATAGGCCGGCGATGACGGGTGCAGTTTAGTTGTATCTGTAGATGTCGCTGATGTGAAGTTGCCTCCGATGATGGGATCGCCGTTCCCAGATAGTGGTGACCATGACGGTGCCAGGAAGGTTGACAGCAACTGCAACGATATGACGAAAAACTTAGGCATCCTGCTCGGATGGAAGCTGTCGGGCCCACTGGCGATGTTGAACAATGCCGCCGCTGGTCTACCAAGTGGCGCTGAGCTCGCGGTGGTGGCTGATGGTGATTGGTTGGGGCCAAGCAGGGGCAGAACCGTAGGAAACATGTGCTGAAGACCGACCCACAAAGAATAGGCCGCCGAAGACGGGTGCAGTTTAGTTGTATCTGTAGATGTCGCTGATGTGAAGTTGCCTCCGAGGATCGGATCGCCGTTCCCAGATAGTGGTGACCATGACGGTGTCAGGAAGGATGACAGCAACTGCAACGATATGACGAAAAACTTAGGCATCCTGCTCGGATGGAAGCTGTCGGGCCCACTCATATGGTGCTCTTTAGCAAGTAAAATGAGGATATTTCATGGCTGCAGTGTTTTCGTGGCTGCGCTGCTCAAGAAACGAAGTTGATGATAGTCTAGAAAGGCCATGGAAGTGAACAACACGATGCGAGAGGCAGATTCCTTTCGGCTGGTCTGCCCTTTGAGTGGAGTGACTGCCGCAGGGAGACTCGCCCAGGTGATCAAATGCCGTGGAAGGCTGGTCATGTGGCTGTAATAAAGACATATAGTGCTCTTTAGCGCGTAAAATGAGAATATTTCATGGCTGCAGTGTTTTCGTGGCTGCGCTGCTCGTGAAACACAGTTGTTGATGGTCTAGAAAGGCCATGGCAGTGACAACATGATGCGAGAGGCAGGTTTCTACCGGTTGGTCTGCCCTTTCAGTGGAGTGACTGCCGCAAGGAGACTCGCCCAGGTGATCAAATGCCGTAGAAGGCTGGCCATGTGGCTGTAATGAAGACATATAGTGCTCTTTAGCGCGTAAAATGATAATATTTCATGGCTGCAGTGTTTTTGTGGCTGCGCTGCTCAAGAAACGAAGTTGTTGATGGTTTAGAAAGGCCATGGCAGTGACAACATGATGCGAGAGGCAGGTTTCTACCGGTTGGTCTGCCTTTCAGTGGAGTGGCTGCCGCAGGGAGACTCGCCCAGGTGATCAAATGCCGTAGAAGGCTGGGCATGAGGCTGTAATGAGGACATATAGTGCTCTTTAGCACGTTAAATGATAATATTTCATGGCTGCAGTGTTTTCGTGGATGCGCTGCTCAACAAACAAAGTTGTTGATGGTCTAGAAAGGCCATGGCAGTGACAACATGATGCGAGAGGCAGGTTTCTACCGGTTGGTCATGCCCTTTCAGTGGAGTGGCTGCCGCAGGGAGACTCGCCCAGGTGAATAAAATGCCGTAGAAGGCTGGGCATGTGGCTGTAATGAAGAGATATAGTGCTCTTTAGCAAGTAAAATGAGAATATTTCATGGCTGCAGTGTTTTCGTGGCTGCGCTGCTCAACAAACGAAGTTGTTGATGGTCTAGAAAGGCAATGGAAGTGACAACACGATGCGAGAGGCAGGTTCCTACCGGTTGGTCTGCCCTTTGAGCGGAGTGACTGCCGCTGGGAGACTCGCCCAGGTGATCAAATGCCGTGGAAGGCTGGGGATTGGCTGTAAAAAATACATATTTCATTTCATTTCATTTATTATTCCCTCAGGGCCCGAAGGCATTACAGAGGGGAGTGGGCGGATTAACACATAAAAGTAACATAGTTGAGTGAAACAAAAGAAAAACACAAAAAACACGCGCTACGTTGTCCAACGTGACTTCTTTTGACATTGGGCGTACCTTGTTTTGTGTGCGATGTTACACGCCCAATGTCAAGAAGTCGTTTATAACATCCCTTTAACGTAGCGGAAGGTGTTATATTGGGCGAGACAGGGCGCTGTATTAGTGATAGAACAAGGGAACATGCCACATCTCTATACCTGACACTTGACAGCAGCAGGACACCTTGCAGCCCATTGTCCCGCATGCAAATGCGAGGCAACGTTGTCCAACGTAAATATCGTGGGGCGGCATAAAAATCCAACTCGCCCCGTGAACTACTGGAGGCCCTAGTCATCGAAGAAAAAGGCGAAGAGGACTGTGTTAGCGCCCCCTTCCGTTGCACTACACAACTCAGAGAAGATTTTCCTGCGGAGGGATATGAGTTCCAGGCAAAGGTAGAGGAAGAGGAAGATCGCTCAAAAAAGACAGAAGAAAAGAGATGAGAGCATTCCGACAGCAGTAAGGTCATTGCGGAAAAGAAAATACTCAACTCAGAGAGAAGATTTCCCTGCTGGAATGTTATGAGTTCCAGGGAAAGAGTAGAAGAAAAGAAAAAATCGCCTAAAGAAGACAGGACAAAGGGATGAGAACATTCCGACAGCAGAAACGTCACTGTGTTAAATTAGAAGAAAAAGCGTTAAAGGAAAGACATTCCGAATTAAGCGTAAAGAAATGGATAACCCTAAATCAAGTGTAATAAAGATGCAAGAAATCTTGGATTGAAGTGCTAAAGAAAAAGAAAACAGAAATCAAGGATTAGAAGAAAAGGAAAAAGAGGCATCATTAAATGTTTGCTGAGTCCGGCGGTGCGAATGTTATATTTTTTATCTGTGTGTTTCTTATGTTCAGCTGGCTCCATTCAAAGAAACATGCACAGGAAGGTCATTGATATAAATAAGAAATATGAGTGGTCCGAGTACGAGGCCCTGAGGAACACCAGGAGTTAACAGGTGAGGGTGAAGAATTAGTGCCATTGGTTCGAACAAATTGGAAGCGATTCGTTTGCAATGATTTTATCCATGATGAGGACATTGGGATCTATGTTAAGGTTACTAAGTTTATGAAGAAGCAGCTGAGGTGAGCAACCCCGTCAAAAGCTTTTTAGAAATCAAAGAATATGCAGTCAGTCGTAGAACTCCGGTCTAGAGTGAGGTGAAGATGATGAGTTAATGTTAGTAGTTTTTTGTATCACAGGAATAAAATTTTCGAAAACCATGTTGAGCTGTGTTGAAAAAAGAGTTGGATTCAAGAAAATTAACAAGATGTGAATATATTACGTGTTCAAGAACTTTACAAGGGATGCTCGTTAGAGAGATTGGTCGGAAGTTAATAGGATTTTGTTTACCGCCGCGCTTTATGAATTGGAATCTCCTTCCCCACCGTCCAGTCACTGGGTAAAAAATTCCTTGTTCGAGAGACTGAGAAAAAGAAAAGATTGAATAATGCTTGAATACGTTTTGAGTGCTCTTTAGAAGCTTAACAGTTACATTGTCGATGCCGGCTGCCCGAAGAGAGTTTGAAGATTTTCAATTATGTTAGCAATCCCTTCAGATTCTATAACTGACGGGATACATTGGCAAAAAGTTGCGAATTGGAGCGGCGGTAAGGGTGGAGTAATGCTAGGGCACGAGAAACGCTTTCACGAAAACATCATTTAAAACAAAAGGACTGCTGTTCATTTGGTACGTCTTCTCCGTCAGCCATTCTAAGCGCAACATCGGAGCTTTCAGTGGGGTTAACGATTTTCTAAAATTGACGGGGGTTGTTTATTAACATAGATGGTAAAATATTGAAAAATGAGCTTTTTGCCTCTTCAGCAACACATTTCGCACATAAACGCTAGATGGTACGCTACCCAACATTACGTTATCCTTCAACTTGGCAGCACGAAAGAAACGCTTCTTTGTATTTGAGAGCCTTTTCAGAGTCACGGTATACCATGGCGATTCAGGTGACCTTCATTGGTGATTCCACCTTATCTTTGAATAAACGCCAGTTGTCTGCGACTGAGCGCTCGGCAAAACAGTGCATATACCGTTCAAAAAAGAGACTCATTTCATTGTTAATCACTTCAAAGTCAACTCTGGCATAATTGTGTATTTGCTTTATTTGTTTTGATTTGCGGGAACTGAAAATGCTTAATATGAAATGCAACAAGGAATGATCACTGATGCCAGGCATGTAAGTCCCAGCGAATTGATAAGCTCGGGCGATGTTGTTAATATAAGATCTAAAACAGAAGCAGTTGTAGTTGTAATACGCATCAGTTGCATATTTTCAATTGTGAAAGCCCAAAATCAAGCCTGATTAAAAAACTCATAACTCTCTGAAGAAAAGGGACTGAGCTAGCACCTATATCTGACCAAACTGGTGGGTAAAGTTAAAATCACCCAACATTATTGGCGTATGGGAAAACGGACCATGACTCCGTTAATGGCGTCGTGTAGGCTTGTAACAAAAGTGGCATTTTGGAGGGAGGGCCATAACACACGCCTAAAATATACCTTTTTTGTTTTAACTGGAGACAAACCGATAGAAGCTCCGGTTCGAATACAAAGTACTGACTTGAAATGATAATTCGTTTTCCGCCACAGCGACTAGTACACCATCGCCATTTTTTTTTCGTCTCTGTCATGACGGTACAAATTGAAACGTCTATGACGGTTTTTCACCGTTACGTATTTTGCTTGACAACCAGGTCTCGAGTGAGAACAACAACATCCGCGTCTGATGAGTCTACAATTGACGACAAGTCATCGCGGTTGCGCAAGCGCTATAATGTCAGTAAAAATAGCAGAAATATTTACAAGGGGTGACTCACCCTGTACCATCCGAACGCTATGACGGAGCAGGTACTGGGTTAGAACTGCCGGTGTCTCCGAGCACCATGACGGGGCCATGAAGTCCGGAAGGAATCCTGTCTGGCTCTAAGTTCCGCTCAGTGGGTCTAGTTCTGGGCTGGAGTCTGTGCCAGGCATAATCTATCCTTCGACATCCAACAGGTGTTTGTCAAAACGCAATTTGATGGGCTTTCCACGCGACCTGGCGGGCACTCTATCAGTTTCCGCCTAGCGAGGCGGGCGGAGGGTATATAATATTGACTAATGGAAAAAGGAGTTCCTCAAGCTTGAAAGCGTTTGAAAACACCGTCTCCTTTCTTTTCATTATTTTTTACAATAATGGGGCGAAATGCTTTTGGTGACTGAACCTGCCAAGACGATGCGCTCTTTCGATAGTTGATGTTGAAAGTTGGATACTTATTTCTCGCGACACGTCCAGAACGGCTTTTTCCGATTGTGCCCTAGTTTCCCTTTTTCCGTCAGGGCAAAAAAAGAAGATTCGACCTGCGCGCTCTTCTTTCTGTATCATCGCTGCGCGCCTAAGTTCTGATATCTCGGAAACCGCGGATATTATCTGGGGATTAGATGTTATGCAGTTACTTGCACTTGCTTCTTTTATTATTGGGAAGTTCGTTTTCTAACTGGCTATCTCGTGTGGTGAGGGCATTCAACGATTCATCAGTACTACTCTGTTTTTCTTTTAACTCTCTAACCTCCTGAAGTATGCTAGTCTGGCCAGTCTGCAATGAGGTGACGATGTTGAAAACTTCGTTAAGTAGTTCCTCTTGGGCTTTAATCCTGGGACAGGTTAGTCTCAATATTCCCTCCGGAGTAAAAGTAACATATATGGAACACTTTATACGTAAACGGTAACCTGACACCTACAAATGCGATACAGTTCACAACATTTGAGGTACAACACTGGGCTTTGCTTGAGATGGCGTAATGCATCCAGATTATTTTAATGGAGTTTCAACCTGCGGCCTAACGGGCGTGACGAAAAACTGGGCATCCTCGGACGGGGCTATGCGCTGCTGGCGTGGAACGTGCCTGCGCTGGTCTACAGTGGCGCTGAGCTCGCGGTGGTGGCTGATGGTGATTGTTTGACCAAGCAGGGCAGAACCGTAGTGACTTACGTGCTGAAGACCGACCCACAAAAGATGACCGCCAGACGGTGCAGTCTGGATTTTCTCTGGAATCATCGCTGATGTAGAGTTGACTCCGATGATGGATCGCCGTTTCCAGATGGCGGTGGTGATGCTGACGATTACCAAAGAGTTGATGACGCTGCAACGATAACACAGATAACTTAGGCATCCTGCTGGTGGAAGCTGTCCTTTCCACTGGCGATGTTGAACGATGCCGCCGCTGGTCTACCCAGTGGCGCTGAGCTCATGATGGTGGCTGATGGTGATTGTTTGAGGCCAAGCAGGGGCAGAACCGTAGGAAACACGTGCTGAAGACCGACCTCACTAGAAGAATAGGCCGCAAAGACAGGTGCAGGATCTAGTTGCATCTGTAGGTGTCGCTGATGTGAGAAGTTGACTCCGATGATGGGGTCGCTCGTTCCCAGATGAGTGTTGACGCACGACGGTGCCAGGAAGGTTGACAGCAACTGCAACGATATCACGAATAGCCGAGGCATCCCTGCTCGGAGTGGAAAGCTGTCGAGACCCACTGGCGATGCTGAGACGATGCCTTACGCTGGTCTACCCAAGTGTGCTTGCTGAGTCGTCGTGGTGGCCTGATGGTGGTGTTGAAGTCAATTGCAGGGCAGAACCGCAGGAGCACCGTGCTAGAAGACCGACCCGCAAAGAATAGGCCGCCAAAGACGGGTGCAGTCTCAGCCGTATCTGTAGATTGTCGCTGATGTGAAGTTGACTCCGATGAGTGGGATCGCCGTTCCTACGATAGTGGTGACCATGACGGTGCCAAGAAGAAGAGTTGACACAGCAACTGCAACGATATCTGATAACTTAGGCCATCCGGCGCTCGAATTGGGCTAATCGTCAGACCCACTGGCGATGTTGAACGATGCCGCCGCTGGTCTACCCAGTGGCGCTGAGCTCGACGATGGTGGCTGATGGTGATTGTTCGAGGCCAAGCAGAAGTACTCGGAACCGTAGGAAACACTGTATGCTGAAGACCGACCCACGAAGAATAGGCCGCCAAAGACGGGTGCAGTCTCAATTGTATCTGTAGGTGTCGCCCCGATGTGAAGTTGACTCCGATGATGGGATCGCCGTTCCCCAGATAGTGGTGACCATGACGGTACCAGGAAGGTTGACAGCAACTGCAACGATATCACAGAATAACTTAGGCATCCTGCTCGGGTGGAAGCTGTCGGGCC